>JABUQX010026808.1:0-7500 GCA_015478945.1 Trachelipus rathkii
GTATGTATATACGTTAGTTATTGTTTATTATTATAGGTAGTGATATATATTATGGTTATTATTAGTGTTTATATAATGTTATTATTAGGTTTGTTGTATTATATTATTTATTTTAGTATATTGTAGTTTGGGGAGTATGTATTTTATTATTGTATATATGTATGTTTATAATAGTATTATATGAGGTTATATATTTGATATATATAGTTATATTATAGTATAGTATAATTATATAGTATTATATTATTTTAGGTGTGTATTATTTTGTTTATATAATATATAGTTATATATTATTTTTAATATCTATGTAAGTTTATTAGGTGGGTGGGTTGGTATTAGGGTATGTTATGTATATATAGGTTAGTTCGTGCGGTTTTTAGTTGTATATGTGAGTTGTAGATTTATATATATATTATTATATATATATATATTATATATATATTATATATATATATATATATATAGTGTGTATATTATTATATGTAGTTATTATTACGTGTTTTATAAATATTAAGTTTATAGCGTTGTATATTGTAAGGGGTATTATAGTATATATCGTTATATATGATTTAGTTTTTATATGTGTATGATATATATAGTAGTATGAGTATATATATATTGAGGTAGGTATATATTAGTATATTATAAATATAAGTTATTACATATAATATATTCTATGTATTAGTATATATAGTATGGTGTAGTAAGTATATATATATATAGTATTAGTTGTTCGTGATATATGGGTGTATTAGTGTTATAGTATAGTTATTATAGTTTATATTATATTATATATAATATATATATATATATAATATATATATATATATATTTAATATATATATACTCAGGTATATATAGTAGAATGTTGTATTGATTATTATATTTAATATATAGTATATGGGGATATAGTTGAGTATTTATTTATGGTATATATATTATATGTTTATTTATGAATATATAGGTATATATTATTAGTTATATCATGTATATTATATATATAATCATGAGCCAACGCATTAAAACAGAACAGTGTATGTATAACATCCAAGAAAATAATACTTTTATCTCTGCATGTTTGCTTTTGTATGTAGAAATAGTTGTATGCTCGTTCATCTTGGTATTTTCGAAACAACGGTCCGTGGCTAGAACTTACATATGCGGTGAGCACATAATGAAGGTAGACGTTGCTTTTCAAACCTAAGATCTGTCGGCACTCTATATTCACTTGCGTGGTTAATGAGAATACATTACACTGTATGGTGGTGAGTTTGTTGTCAATTTCCCCTTTCAAGAACCGTTCTGGCGTATGGTAATGAATCACAGGAAATTCGGATATAAAACGTCGTGTTCTACCAATTGAACATATATGATATATATATATAATATTATGTTTAGTAGTGCAGTTTATATATTTATTAGTTGTTTATAGGTTAGTATTTATTAGTAGTAGTATTAGTATTATGGTATTGATATATTATATATATATATTATAGGTGTTTATAGGTATTTATGAGTTATTGTGTTAATGTGTTTCAATTTTGTAGACACGGAACGTTTTAATTGAGTTGTATGTTTTAGGGGAAATTGAGTTGTATGTTTTAGGGGAAATTGAGTTGTATGTATTTATGTAACCAAGTGGATTAGCAGTGCGAAGAATTCTTTAGGTTTGAAAGCAAAGTCTCTTCTTGGCTCTACCGCATATGGTATGAGTTCTAGCACCGTGGAACGTGGTTTCGATCCAGATTTGGCAAATACCTTCTTTACTAATAAGCATGATGAAGATAAAGCTAGTGTGATTTTTGGGATGTTATAATACCACTGTTCTGTTTAATGCGTTGGCTATTATATATAATGATTTGCAACAAGCGTATGATAGGGTTAATAGGGAACATCTTTGGCAGGTGTTAGTAATATATTGGTGTTGTGGTTAAGGTTCTCTCTGAATGGAATCAAAAGTAATGTAGACGATAGTGAAGCGTGCGTAAGAATAATGGTGTCAAAAGTGATTGGTTTTAATATTAACAGCGGAGTGAGGCATGGCATGTTGTTATATTGAGTCCTTTGGGTTATTCCATTTGCATATGGATGGGGTTACTGAAAGAATTTAGAGATAGGGTGGCAGGAAATGGTGTTATAATGATGGAAAAATGGAGGTGAGTGGAGGGTGCCCTACCTATTATATCTGCTGATGATTTGCTTTTTGTGTGGTTGAACTCTGAAGAGAGTTTTTGAGAGGATTGGGTAGAAGAGATTTGGCAGGGTGTGAAAAAAAGTGGGGTTTGAAAGTTAACGTAGATAATAGTAAGGTTATGGTTGTGAGTGAGGACAGTCCTCCTACAGCTTTGCATCAGGATTGCCAAACATAAAGGTTTTTCTTTCCAAACCAATCTTCCTCTGTCCTCGCCTGAATTTTCATCTATACGTAGCCATAGCCATGAAAAAGATCATCCCATCACTACCAATGACTTCTCGATTCTTGCCTCCGTCACTGATTCTCGCGACAGGAAAATCTTGGAGAGCCTCTACATTAATGAAATAACAATCAATAAAAAAAGGTCTCGTAAATGCGCTTAACTTTTGTCGATTTTCATTTTAATAATTTTTCAACTAATGTGTTTTATAATTTCAATTTTATTAAACTCTTATATACTGAGTTTTTTAAGTGTAGTAATTCCCAAATAACCAACCATTTCTATGTATATATTTTGGTATATATAGAGTGTTCCGATCTTGTCTAGGTTTCGTTCATGTCTTTTGGTTTTTGATTCCAGTTGATGTAAGGTTATCCATAAATTGCTTAGTTAAAAAATTTTATTTTTGTGACTTTTAATTAAATTGAATAATTTTATAAATATTTTTTAATTTTTTTATATTTTAAATTTAGTTTAATTAAATATTTCTTGTGTAAATAAAATGGCATAAAATAGTTATGAGTAGACATCTTGTTTATTCATTAGTGATATAATGTTATTTATCGTACTGTAGGTAGCTTGATGTTTTGCGTTTAGCTAAGGCTGAAACGTCCTTTTAATAAAGCTATGGGCATTCTCTCGTTGATGTTTGTTCTCTTTTCCTGTTCTCATTGTGCTATTTAGTATATTTTATATTATATATGAGTGTGAGTATTATTTGTTTAGTAAGGTTATCGTGGTGGTTGTGTGATTTGTTGGTATAGGTATGCTTGTATATATTTTTATGTATGGGTATGTTTAGTGGATTTATTTTTTATTATTATTTATTAGTTGGTTAGTTATATAGTTATTAGTAGATACGTATGGTATGTTTATTATATTATAGTTCATCGAATTAGACCTGTACAGCCCTATACATTATTCGTAATTGCTTTCAATTCAAGCACTTCAAGTAATATATGGTTTGTATGGGATTAGTTTTTGTTTTTGATATTGTATTGTGTGTCTAGGTTGTGATCGGTCTCAGAAGTAGTGTCATGTGTGCGTATCATATATAGTGTGTGTGTGTTTGTACTCGCGTATTAGCATAGAGTAGTTTCTTCAGGTTGGTCATATTGATAGTCGGAAGTGTTGGGTATAGTATAGTAGGGTTTATTTTGTGTATGTCGTCTTGATAATGTTGGGTGTTGTAGTCGGATTTGGTGGTGTTGTTGTGACGTAGTACAGTGGAATGTTGTATATGTTGTTTTGGGTGGGTGTTCGGTAGTTATAGACTCTGGATAGATTCTGTGGCTTGCAGTATTGGGATGTTGGTTTCTGTTGTGGTGTTGGCGTGGTTTTGTTTTCTGGTGTGGTGGGTGTTAGCAGTTTTGGTTGTTTTGAGAGTTTCTGTGTTAGTTGACAAGAGTCTGTGTAGTATACGTGGGTTTGTTGTGTGGGTTTGTGTTGTTTTGTGATTTGCGTTTTTTGTTGTGTGGTTGTGGGGTTTTTGGTGGTGTTTGTTTGTTTGGTGTGCGCGTGCTGCGCGGCTACGTCTCGCTCGGCGCCCTCCCTCCGTGTTGCGTCCGTTTCTCGGTGTTTGCTTGTCGTGTCCGCGGTGCTCATGTTGTCTTCGCTGTCTTTTTCTTGGGCGGTGTTCTTCTCGTCTTTGCGGGCGCTCTGCGGTTCTTTGTTTGCGTTCTTGCTGCGTTTTGGTCGCGCCCTCTCCGCCCGCGGCTTGTGCGGTGGCGCTCGCGTGTGGGTTGGTTTGGTGTGTTGTGTGTGTGTTTTGGTTGGGGGGTTGGTTGTGGTGTGGGTTGTGTTGGTGTGCTGTGGTTGTGTTTGGTTGTGTTGGTGTTGTGTTTATGTTGCGCGTCCGGTCGTCTGTGTCTGCGGGGGGTGTGTCATTGGGGGTTTTGGTGCTCCTTATGCTCGTTTGCGTGTTTTGTTTCGTGTGCTCGCATTCGTGTGCGGGCCCCTGTCTTCCGTCGGTGGGCCTCGGCTGTCTTTTCCGCGGCTCGGCTCTGCTGTTCTCTCTTCTCGCTTGTTGGTCGGGCGTGGGTTTAAGTAATAAAAAAAAAGTTTTTGGTTTTGTTGTGTTTTTTGTTTGTTGTTGTGTGTGGTTTTTGAAAAATGTCGTTGGTTGGTTGTGGGTTTCCTTGTGTGTGGTTGTGTGTTTTTGTTTGGTTGGTTGTTTGTAATAAATAGATTAATTGTTGTTTGTTGTTTGGTTTTGGTGTGTTTGTCTTGTTCTTTCGTGCTGGTTTTTTGGGTGGTGTTGTTTGTTTGGTGGGAGGGTGCGGGTGCGAGCTCAGAGGGGTTGTGGCGTTGGGGTTGTGGGGGTGGGGGTGTTTTTCCGGTTTGCCCGCTTTTTCTGTGTGGTGTTGGTGCGAGGGGGTTGGGTGGGGTCGCTGTTTTGTTGCCCCGTGCTTTAGTGTGTGTGTTGTGTGTTCGGGTGGAGTGGTTTGGTTTGTTTTCGGTCGTCTGTCGTGTTGTGTTGTTTTTTTGTTTTGTTGGTGTGGTGTTCTGTTGTGTCGGTTTGTGTGTGTTCTGATGTGTTTGTTCGTTGTTGCGGGTTTGTGTGTGTTGTGTGTGTGGTGGTCTGGGGGTTGGTGTTTCGGGTGTTGGTTTTTGGTGGTGTTTTGGGTTTTTGTGGTGTGGTTGTGGTGGATGTGGATGGTTTTCTTGTGGTGGTTATGGTCCGGTGCGTGTTGTTGCACTGGGTGGGTTGTGTTTTGTTGGTGTGTTTTTGCTCGTGTTCGTTTGGTTGGTTTAGGTGCTGGGTTTGTTTAGTTTGTGTTGGTGGGTTGTGTTGTGTGTCGGTCGGTTGTGTTTGGTTGGTCTGTGGGTGCGGCTGTGCGGGTTTGGTTTGTGGCTGTTGTGTTGTTGTTCGTTTGTTTGTTGGTGGATTTGGGTTGTGTAGTGTGTTGTGGTCTGTGGGTGCGGGGGGGCTGGGGGGTCGTCGTGTTGTGGTGTTGTGTTTGGGTGTGTTGATTTGTTTGATGTTTGTGTGGTTTGGTTTGTGGGTGTGGGGTGTGGTCAGGTTTGTATTTTGTGTCTTTGTGTTTGGTCTTGTGGGGTGTTGTTGTGTTGATTGTTTGTTTGGTGGGGGGTTGTGTTGTTGGTGGTTGTGTTTGTGTGTGTTTGTGGTGGTGTTTGTGGTTTATGGTTTGTGTTTTTGTTGTCTGTTTTTGTTGGGTTTGTTGTTGTGTTGTTGTTGGTTTGTTGTTGTGGTTGGTTGGTGAGTGTGTGGGTTGTTGTGAGAAAAAGATTGGGTTTGTTGTTGGTGTTTGTTTGTCTTGGTTTCGTTTTTGTGTTTGTTGTTTTGGGGGGTGTTTGGCTGTGTGTCTGTAGGTTTGTTTGGTTCGTTGCGTGTTTTTTCTTGTGGGTGCGTGGGGGTTTTGTGGGGGGTGTTGTTTTGTTGTTTTTTTGTTGTGTTTTTTGTTTTTTTTTTTTTTGTGGTTTTGTGGGTTTTCGTCTTTGTTTGTTGGTGTGTTTGGTTTTGTGTGGTTTGTTTGGTGTTGTGTTTGTGTTTTGTGTAGGGTTGGTTGTGGTTGTTTTGTTTGGTGTTGGTTGGGGTGTGTGTGGTGCTGGTTGTGGGTGGGTTGTTGTGGTGGGTGTTGTTTGGGTTGTGTGTTTGTTGTATTGTTTTGTCTTGTGTGTTTGTTTGTGTTTGATTTTTTGTTGTTGGTGTTCTGTGTTGTTTTTGTTGTTTTTGGTTGTTTGTTGTGGTTCTGGTGGGTGTGGGTGTTGTTGTGGTGTGTTTTGTTGGGTGGTTGTTGTGTTTTTGGTCGGGGCGCTGGTTTTGTTTTTTGGGTGTTTGGATTGTTTGTTTGTGGTGTGGTGTGGTGGTTTGTTTGGTTTTGCGGGGTGGTGGTGTGCTAGTGTGGTTTGGTGTTGGTGTTTGTTTGTATTGGGTGTTGTCGTGTCTGTGCGCCGCGGTTGTGTGTGGTTTTTTTTTTCGACCGGTCGTTCTCCTCCTTCTGCCCCGGGCTCGCGAGTGGGGGGCATCGCATCTGCTCGTCCCTTTGTCCTCGGGGTGTCGGGTTTTGTTGGTGGGGTGTGGTCCGCTTTCCCGCCTCTTCGTCGGGCTGTTCTCTCCCTCTTCGTCGGCCGTTCCTCGGTCATCCGTTTGCGCTTCCTGCTTCTCGTCCGACTCGCGCGTCCCTCGGTGGCGGCCTCTTGTCGCCCTTCCGCCCTCTGCGCTCCGCCATGCGCTGCCTTCCATTCCCCGGTCTCCGGTCCGTGCCGCGCCGTGTGCCGGTTGTCGGCAGTCGCCTCGCGTTTGTGTTTCGTGGGTGGGTGTTTTCTTCGTGTGGTGATGTACTGGGTGGGTGTGGGCGGTGCGCGCTGGCGCAGTTGTTTGCGGTGCGGCTCGCGCGCGAGGGGATCCTCGCTACGAAGTGCGCCGGCGTTTTTGTTGTTTCTTGGTGTGTTTGCCTTCCTGGGTTCTTCCCTGTGCGGCCTGTTTGGGTCGTTCTTTGTGTGTTTGTTGTTTGTGCTTCTTCTGATGCTTGTGCGCTGGCGTGTGGTTCTTGCCGTGTTGTGTCTTGTCGCTGTGTGCGCGTGCCGTTCTGCCTGCGCGGTGGTGCGCTGCGACGGCGTTGCGCCTGCAGCTTCTCTGGCGCGTGGTCTTTGTTCGAGCGTGTGCTCGCGCTTTCTGCGTCGTTGTTGGTGTCGTTGCCCAGAAGGTGTATTTGTGCCGAATTTTAGTAGATTCTTGAATATTGATATGAGTGTGTACTTTGAGTTTTTATGTCGGGTTATTGTGTAGGTTTTTTGTTTGCTATAGTTGGCTGTTTTTGTGGTGTGATTATTATGGTGTTTATTGGGTATTTTATGGTTGTTGGTGGTGGTTTATTGTGTTGTGTAGTAGTTGTGGTTGTTTGTGGGCGTGGGTGTGGTTTTTTGTTGTTTATTTTATTTGAGTAAACGTATTTGACCGGTTGTGGTTGTGTTTGTTTTTGGTGGCAGATTGTCTGTTATGGTGTGGTATATGGCGTCTTGTTAGTTAGTGATGTTGGTGTTGTGGTGTGTGTGGCGGTGCGCGTATCGGGTGGTATTTGTGCGTGTTAGGGTAGTGGGTTGGTGTTTTAGGGTGTCGGTT
>JABUQX010026808.1:12500-15000 GCA_015478945.1 Trachelipus rathkii
ATTTTAAAAATAATTTTCATGTTTTCAACAAAAAAGACATTTTCCTTTCGACAACTTTCCGATGTTTGTAGATAAAAAATATAAAATATTTTCATGTCGCCGATCTTCGGAATTTACAAGAAATATAATCTTCACACATCTTGATATTTGTTTCCGCTTTTCACATATTTGAAACATTTATTGATTTATGTATATATAACCAGGAAAGAAATTGTTATATATTATTTTCCTTTGGAAATCACTAACACGTGATAAATATGAAAGCGTCAAATATCTTAAAAGATCACTATTGACTTAAGGTCTTCAAATATGATTGATTGAATCGACATTCAATAAGTACCTAATTTTGAGATTACGGTCGTGAGTAAGATTTGGAGTTAAAGAGAAAAGACGAAGAAAATTATATCATATATTATATATATATATATATATATATATATATAGTATATATATATATATAATATATTATATATATATATATATATATTATAATATATTATAATAATATATATATATATATATATATATTATATATATATATTAATTTTTTACAATTTATCGTTCTATTTTATTAATTAATTTTTCATTTGATTGTTAATCACATAAATAGTATTGAATACGATGTATTGCATACCATTCGTTAATTGGTCGGGTGAGATTTTGTGTGAGAAGAGAAGAGAGAGAGAGAGAGAGAGAGAGAGAGGAGAAGAGAGAGAGAGAGAGAGAGAGAGAGAGAGAGCGAGCATGTAATCTGACTCATAAGTAAATAACAAAATTCTTGGAAGCATAGTTTTATCCCTGAATTACTCTTTTGTCTTTTTTAACATTAAGTCATTAAAATTAGCTTCTTCCAATTCCAAAAGCACTTTTTTATTATTATATTAAATTTATTATTATATAAAATTCCTTAAATATATTTTACTTAGAAATTTCAAATTTTCTTTTGAAAAATAAAACACATGTGGTATGTTAACTCAACTCTCGAAGGGAAGCTTTTGGCCTATTTTACTTATTCAGCGTCCGTACGTGACGTCACTGACAGTGAATAATTAAAACTTTGGTACATTCATTGAAAAAAATCGAAGGAAAGTAATAAATCAAGCAAATATATGCTTTTAATAATTATATGCTATAATTTTAAATAAATTTGGAATAAATATTCAAATTTAATTAATATTTCTATGAATCAAAAATAATTAAAAGTGAACAATAGTTTTTTAAAAATAGTCATACCTGGAAACTATCTTATGAGCGAAGTGCCAATTTTTGAAATTTAAGATCTACATATTAATTTCAATTTAGCAGTAATATTTTTTTTCTGGCCTATCAAATCGAATTCAAAATGATCTTATTGATTGTGTCGGAAAAGTGCTTTTAAATAAAATTAGGAATGAAATTAATGATTCCAGGTATGTGGCTATTATTTTAGATGAAATAACCGATGTTAAAACAACTTCTATGCTTTCAAAAATGGTGCGATATGTTAATGAAAATTGTTCAATTTGTGAAAGATTTCTAGGTGTTACGAATGTCAGTGCAGATCGAACTGATTTAGTTATATCTCGAATTAGGCTTAAATTAGTGGATGACTTTAATATTGGTTTGAAACTCGTTGTGCAAACTTATGACGGTGAAGTGTGATGTCAAGTGAATTAAATGGGTTTCAAACAAAAGTGAGAGAAAAGTATTTACTCATTGTATGGCATGTAGATCGAATTTAATGGTGTCTCAATCCTTATCAAAGATTAACGAATGCAGTCAATTCTATTCTTGGCACGAAAATGTTAATGGAGATCGAACTGCTTTAGGCATATCTCGAATTGTGTTTAATTTAATGGACGACTTTAATTCTGGTTCGAAACTCGTTGCGCAAACTTATGACGATGCAAGTGTGATGTCAAGTGAATTAAGAGTGAGAGGTTTTAAAAGAAAGAAAGAATGAAAGAGGAAAGTTTCCAAAAGCTATGTTCATTCATTGAATGGCACATAGATTGAATTCATTGTTGTCTCAATCATTACCAAAGATCAACGAATGCAGTCAATTCTTTGCAAAACTTAAATCTTTCTCTTTATTCTTTTCAAAGTCAACAAAGCGTGTGTACCTTTTAGATACATAGCTTAAGAAGAGATTTCCGAAGGTAGCAGCTGCGCTTTGGAATTAGAATAGTTACCGTGTTGATATTGTTTTGCATAATAAAGTATTATAGCTCTTTCACCTATTTCAAGATATTGTTGATAACTCTAGCAACTGGGACACGGAAACTTATACATACGCCCAAGCATTGTTAAGTAATCTCGAAGATTTTGATTTCAACTTCTTGTTGAGTATATTTGCAGATATTTTTCCGTACACAAATGTAATATTTGATATTCTACAAAACAAGATTTATGACATATCCTATTGCTTGAATAAAATAAATGAAATGATAACTACTCTTCAAAATAAGAGAGATAAGTTTGATGAATTTTGGTAACAAGTCGAAGGTTTAAGCCTCCCTAT
>JABUQX010026808.1:45000-57500 GCA_015478945.1 Trachelipus rathkii
ATATATATATATATATAAAAGAATATATTTGATGGTTTAAATGTTTAGTACCATGTATGAATATTTACGAACATTTTTTCATTCATTATCCAAAGATGGTGTTTAAGAACATAAATTTCCATTTTTATCGACGTGATACTTTGGCTAATTTTGCGAGTTTATTTTGCCGGAAATATTTTAGCGCCAAAAAAAGGATTTGCTTTCATGCATTAACAAAATCGCTATTTTGCGAGCTTCATATTTTAGCTTTTTTAGTGCTTGGGAATAACTGACTGTCAGGAGTCAAACTGACAGTTGTATAAAAAAAATCTGGTTATTTAAAGTTTCTTTAACGAATCCAACAAAACCTAACTTAACCTAACCTAACCTAACTTAACCTAACCTAACCTAACCTAACCTAACCTAACCTAACCTAACCTAACCTAACCTAACCTAACCTAACCTAACCTAACCTGACCTAACCTAACCTAACCTAACCTAACCTATTTTCCTGTTCACCATTTGGGCTAGTCCCCAAACTGAATCTAATAGAGGTAGAAGACATTTTTCCAAATTTTCAGAAAAACTTTTAATTTACGGTCATTTTCTTTAAGATGATTTCCTATTTTTCTAGTAAGTCATTTTTTTTGTAAGATCTTCTATAATGATTACAGATAAATATTGGAAAATGATTTTTTTGCCATCGATATTCAGTCTTCTAGAAATACAATATTCACCAATATTGACGTTCTTTCTTCGAAACATTTCTCCATCTACTTTTATAACAAAGAAAGAAATAGTTATATATTATTTCCCTTTTGGAAATCACTAACACGTGCAAACGTGAAAAATTCAAATACCTTGAAAGGCTCATTTTTGACTCAAGGTCTTTCAGTTTGATTAATGAAGCGACATTCTGTCTTCTGAGTTCCTCATTTCGATATTAAGGTCACCACTATGATTTAGAGTTAAATATAGAACCGAAAAGAAGATAATAATAATAATAAAGGAATAATATTTTAAATTGTAATTTCTTAAGCCTTTTTTTTTAATCAAAATTGATATTTTTATTAATATTAATGTTTTTTTAACAATATTAAAAGATGAGTTGCTGTTATTTTACTTTAACTAACTATTAATTTTACTAATTTTTAATATTTCTGTTATTTTTAAAAAAATTATCTCATTTTATTATTTTAAACAATTTTTTTTGGTATTTGTTTGTATTTTACAGTTGGTCGCCAGAAAATTCATTTTTTGTTCCATTTTTTTTATTTATTTATTTATTTATACATTTTTTTTTTAATTTTAATAATTTTATATACATATTTACATTAATATTCTTTTTTTTTATATATTTTATTATTATTATTATTATTATTATTATTATTATTATTATTATTATTGTATTATTATTATTATTATTATTATTATTATTATTATTATTATTAATTATTATTATTATTATTAGTTATTGTATTAATTATAATTTGTCATCCGTATTATTATTCACTATTGTGAGATATTATTTTATATATCTATAATTATTATTCATTATTATTATTATTATTATTATTATTCATATTATTATTATTCATCATTATTATTATTATTATTCATATTATTATTATAATATATATATATATATATATAGTATATATAGTATATAATATTAATATATATATATATATATAATTATTATAACATCATATATATATATATACAAATAATCATTATACTATATATTAGAGAATGTCTTGGCCTTAGATGAGCTGGCTTCTTTATCGAGCAACGCCACCTACTATAAGGATACTGTTAATTTAGAAACATACCCATATTTGAAATCGAAATAGTTTTATTCAACGCAGAAGTAAAATATGCAACTGAAAGTATCAAAAGTAACAAAACGTCCCTTCTAGTTAGATACTCTCAAATTCTTCGTAGCCGCGAATGGTAGTCCACAGCCTTTTCCAGCAAGCGTTTTTTCCACACTTAGCCTCTGACTCTTCGTTTTAGTAGAAATTTGTGATACAGAAATCAAAAGTATCGCAGCTCCTTCTCCTTGAAAATTATCTAACGTCTTGCCAGGGGATTTTTCTGGAGAGTAGTTATCTTGAGTGAATAATTATTTCTTCTGATTCTTAATTGTTAATTTATATCCCCTGAACTGACCTGTATTCTGACTGAAAGAGCTATTCTCAAACGGAACAGGGCTTTATCATCTTATTCATTTTGACTTATGCTAAAATTTCTTGCCTCGCGCAAATATAACAGCCATAAGCGTACGAACGAAATAATTAAAATTTTTTACAAACGTTTATATGGAGTGCATACTAATACATATATAATAATATATATAAATTATATATATATATAATATATAATATATATAACTTATAATATATATATATGTAATCAGTATATATATATACATACTACTATAGTATATATATAAATAATATATATATATATTTAATATAAATACAAATTTTATTATAAGTATAATAATATATAATATATATATTATATATATATATTATATTATATATATATAATATATATATATTAATATAATATTATTATATATACATTATTATATATCATATAATATATATATATATATTATATAAATACTATATATTAATATTATATATTATATATATTATATAATATATATAAGTAATATATATATATTATATATATACATATATAATTAATATATATATATATATATTATTATATAATATATATAATATAATATATATACTATATATAATATATTAATATATAATATATATATATATATATAATAGTTATATATATATATATATAATATTAAAAAAAAATGAATACATAAATAAATAAAAAAAAATGAGAAAAAAATAATAATAATAATAATAATAATAATAATAATAATAATAAAATTATTAAAATTTAAAAAAATAATATATAATAATTAAATAATAATAATAATAATAATAATAATAAAAATAATCCCCAACTATATATAGTTTTCCTTTCTGTCCTAAAGAATGGATATCGCAAAGACTATTGAGAAGAAGCAGGAGTAATAATAAGAAAGCTTAGAAAGTTTGAAAATACCCAAATTAATTACTCTGCTAAACGTACGAAAAAAGAATCTTTTGGACTCCATTAGGATACTGACTCACCTTCTTCACATCTTCATGAAAATTCGTATATACATAGTTGGATGTATTAGTTATTTACAGTCCATTATAATGATAATAAGTATACTATATATATATATATATTAATATATATAATATAATATAAATATATATATATACTTATATAACTAATATAGTAAATATATATATATATAATAATATAATAAATATAGATATATATATAATATAATAAAACATATAATATAAATATATATATATATATATTTAAAATAATATAATAATATATATATTATATATCATATACCTAATATATATATATATATAATATATATATACTAAAAAATATATATAATAATTATTATAATAACATATTATTAATAATATATATATCTATAATATAATTAATATAATATAAATATATTTAATAAATATAAATATATATATAAATATAATATAACTACAATATAATATTATAGAATAATATACTATATATATATAGATACATACTATAATTTAATAATAACATCATCAAATATTATATATATATTATATATTATATATATAATATTATAATATGATATAATATTAATAATAATATAATATATATAATATATATAAATATATTATAAATATATATATATATATATACATAAATATACTATAATATAATATTAGTTATAAATATATAAGTATATATATATATATATATATATATATATGAGTACTATATATATATAGTATATATATATAGTCAAACTTATATATTATACTATAAGTATATATAACGACATGAATATATATATATATTATACTAATAATAAATATATTATATATAATTATATATATATTATACTATAATATAATATATATAGATAAAAATTATAACATAATATAAAAGTATAATATAAATATATATATAAGCCAATAAATACTAATTATATATATATATAAGACTAATATATATATAGTATATATAATAATATAATATATATATAATATATATATATATATATATAGTATATTATTATATATACTTGTATATATTATCAATCAACTATATATATCATAGTATTATAATATATATATATATATAATATATATTATAATAATATATAATAATATTATATAATAATATACAATACTATATTATAGCAGTAATAATATATAATACTATAATATATATATAAATTAATATAGATATATAAAATAATATAATTATATATATATCATATATACTATATATTATATATAAATAATAATTAATAATAATATAATACAAATTATATATATATATAATATAATAATATAAATATATCACTAAATAAATATAAATAATATATATATAAAAAAATAATTAATAATATATATATAGTAATATAATATAATATATATAAATATAAATAATATATAATATTATTATAAATATATATAATATTATTATATATATATATATAATATAATAAATATTATAAAATAATATATATATAAATAATATATATATATCATATCCCCAGCAGCGTAAACTAATATATAATATAAAATATACATAATATAATATATAATAATAATAATATATATAAAAAACAAAAAAAAAAAAAACTTTATAATATAATAATAAACTATATAAGAATAAGTCATATATATTAAAACAACATAAGAAATACTATAATAAAAAAAAAACTATAAATCTAACATCCACATAAATATCATATGATATAACAATTACCCGTAAATCAACAAAATAAAATATAAAATAAATATAACAATAAATACATAATAATAAATAATATATATAATACAACATCCAAATAATATAAATATAATAATAAATATAATATAAATATAAAATATATATATATATACTATAATACGCAGTATCCTTACAACTTGCTATTATTCAAGATCAGTTAATGATTAAGGTGTACATAAATTATTATTCCATAATGAACAAATAAATTTAACATTAATTTACACTCAACATTTAGTTTCTTTACACTACAAAAGCGGGGAATGAATCAAGAATATTAGAAAATAAAAATACATATGAAAAATAACTTTAAGAATCTAATCAAAGTATTAATTCAGCACTTGGCCTCCTTATTCTTCTCCATCAATTCGACGAGATGTAGATTTCTCTTCTGGAGAACAGCCTCTCATGATTTTCATCTGACAGTGTATATCCCTTGACCCTTAAGGTGTCCTTGCCAATGGAACACTGGATAAAGTAGCTGTGTTGTACTTGATGAACAGGTCGGCAAACACCCTTCCACACAAGAAGAAAGTCAGTTTAATTGTTGTAAAAACGTTCACAACAAAGAAAAGAACAAATATGATTTTAGGGCAAGTAAAATAAAACTTAGCTTACTTAATTTTAGTGAAAGCTAATTGGTCTGCTGAAGGTGAGAAAGATAGCTGAAGCACTTTTCCACTTTGTCCAACATTGAAGGAAATATATTTCAGCACCGCCCTCTGTTTCACTAGGATGGTCTAGTGGTCAAGACGATGAATTCTATTCTTGGAGGCAGGAACGCTGGTTCGAACCCAAACTTTTCTTTTCAAAATATACAATTTAGGATTTTTATTTTCTAACATCTATTATGTTATGATTTCTTAAAAACATTAATTTAGTTAAATAAATTTATAGATCTGGGAGGGTCTATTGATTCAAGTCATATTTTGTATAACAACACAAAACTTTTATTCTTTTTAAGTTTATAACTTTAAAAATTTTCCGTTTTTACATACCCTAAAGCAGAAAATCAGTAAATCAGTAAATCAAACCATCCACCTCACCATCCCCTCCACCCATGATCTATTGGTCTATTGATCTATTGATCTATTTATTCAAGTCATATTTTGTATAGCATAACAAAAAACTTTTAATTTATTTTTGTTTTATTTGCTTTAAACTTTTTGTTTTTACTAAAAAAAATTATTCTTTTTATGTTTATAAATTAAAAAATTGTGTTTTAACATACCCTAAAGCAGTAAATCAGTAAATCAGTAAATCAAACTAACATCTACCCTCCCTCCTACCCATAGATTTCATTGATCTATTTGACTTGAATCTATTAATTCGTCATATTTTGTATAACATAACAAAAAACTTTTATTTATTTTTATTTTATTTTATTTAAAAATATATTTTTAACAATTTTTCTTCACTTTATGTTTATAACTTAAAAAATTAGCATTTTTACATCCCCTAATGCAGTAAATCAGTAAATCAGTAAAGCAAACCATCCTCTTCTCTAATCCGCCCATCCTACCACCATCCTATGATCTATTGATCTATTGATCTATTGTTTCATGTCACGTTTCGAGTATCATTTTGGATAAACATAACATAAATTCATTCAAGATCTTATAAGCAATGCCAACGAATATATGCCTGAACGTAATAAAAGTTTTAAATTTAAATAAAAGTAAACATTTTCACCTGATTTAAGAATATAATGTACAACGACACGCTAACACACCTTAAGCACGAATAAACTGTAACATTAACAAAGTCCAACTTAACAACAGTAAAGTAAGACTAACATGCACAACAAAAATTGTGAACCTATTTAACTTGTCAAGCATATTTTCTAACATTCAATGTTAATTTTACATTAACAATGCAATATTTAACAAAAATTTATCATAACTTTGTCTAATTATCATACAGTCCAACGAATATATGCTAACCTAACAAAGTTTTCTACATTAACAGTAATATTTAGAAAAAATTTATCATAACTTTACCTAACTTTCATAATTCCCAACGAATAATTGCAAACATAACAAAAATAAGTTCTTTGAATAAAATATCATAGTAAAGATAAATATTTTACTGATCCTAAAGCAGTAATTCAGTAAATCAGTAAATCAGTAAATCAAACCACCTGCCCCTCCACTCAACTCCCTCACACCCATTCATGATCTATTGCTCTATTGATCTAATGATTCATGTCACATTTCGAGTAATCATTTCGGATAAAGCATAGCATAAAAATAAGTTCTTTATATAATAACCATGAATATATGCTAACATAACAAAGTTTTCACATTAATAAAGCTAACATAGCATAACCTGAACTAAGAATATAATGTACAACGACAAACCTAACATACCTTACGCACGAATAAATTACTAACATTAACAAAGTTCCATACATAACAACAGTAAAGCACCTAACACAGCGTCCAAAACGAAACCTATTCACACTTTTTCAACAATATCTCTGACATATCAATGTTAATTTTACATTAACCTGGTAATATTTAACAAAATTATCATAACTTTGTCTAATTATCATACTGACCAACGAATATATGCTAACGTAACAAAGTTTTTTACATTAACATAGTGATATTTTAGTGTAAAAATTATTTAACAAAAATTTATCATAACCCTGTCTAATTATCATACTGACCAACGAATATATGTTAAGGTAACAAAGATTTTTACATTAACATCGTAACATTTAACAAAATTTATCATAAAGTTACCTATCATAATCCCCAACGAATAATTGCAAATATAACAAAGTTTAATCCAAAAATACATAAAAAATAATAAAGTTTTATCCAAACAATAACATAAAAATAAGTTCTTTGAATAAAATATCATGGTAAAGTGTAATAGTTTACTGACTTTAAAGCAGTGTGTCAATAAATCAGTAAATCAAACAACCCGCCCATTCACTCCCTCCCCACCCACCCTTCTATGATCTATTGATTTCACCATTGATCTATTGATTCAAATCATATTTCGAGCATCATTTTGGATAAACTTAACATAAAAAGAAGTTCTTTATATACTGGCTAACGAATATATGCTAACGTAACATAGTTTTAGCATCAATAAAGCTAACATATCATAACCTGAACTAAGAATATAATGTACAACGACAAACCTAACATACCTTACAAACGAATAAACAGCCAACATTTACAAATTTCCGTACTTAGCAACAGTAAAGTAATTAAAATTGCATACAGAACGTATCCTATTCACACTTTTTCAAACGTATCTGTAACATATCATTGTTATTTTTACCTTAACATAGTAATATTTAACAAAAATTTCTCATAACCTTACCTAATTATCATTCAGACCAACGAATATATACTAACGTAACAAAGTTTTCACATTAATAAAGCTAAGAAAGCATAACCTGAACTAAGAATATAATGTACAATGACAAACCTAACACACCTTACCCACGAATAAACTAATATTATTAACAAAGTTCCAAATTTAACAACAGTAAAGTAGCAAGCAGGACATATAAAACTTAATGTATCCCCACTTTTCCAACATATCAGCAACAGCTGAAGCAGTATTAACTAGCAAAATCACCTAACAAAGTGACCAATCTATCAAAGACACCAGCATCTTGAACTATGATTTGATACTAACATTCATCAAAGTTGTCACTCTTGTCAAATACAACAATCAATTTGAACTATAAAATTAAACGTAGACCATTAGTAAAATTCTCAGGCAAACCTAACATTACTCAGCAAAAACGTAACCTAAACCCACGTTTCTAACATATCACCACGAGTAACACAGTAATATCTTTCGAAACTTATCATTTCTCTAACAAATCAGTGTTAATTTCACATTGTCATAATGATATTTAACAAAACGTAACAGAAATTAAACATAGCCTAGCATATCTAACACTTACAAAGAGCAAAAACCTGCAATAGATACTAACATTTGGAACCACGAATAAGACATTACCATTTGAACCTATGAATAAGTTCTTAACCTACCCCTCATTACACAGCAAAACTCAACCGATCCCTGCTTTTTAATCATATCATCAGCAGTTAAACAGTATTATCTAACAAAATTCCTTAACAAAGCGTAAAAACTATCAAAGATAACAGCATCTTGAATGATGAATTTGTATCAAATATAACATCATTTTGAACTATGAACAAACGTTGACATTAGCAAAATTTCCTTTCAAACATCATAAAATAACTATCGATCATACAGATCAACGAATAAAGGCTAACATAATATTTCCTGAACTAAAATATATATAGTACCATAACATACCTGACATGCATTAAGAGTGAATAAACTGCCGACATTGACAAAGTATAACAATCTTAAGCTTTACTATAGACAAACTAGTAGGTTTGGCAACAGCGCATCATACAGATGCGTTTTGGCAGAACTGTCAATTTTTAATTATTATTATTATTATTAGTTATTATTATTTATTCATTATTATTATTATTTATTATTATTATAATTAGTTTTATTATTATTATTATTTATTATTATTATTTATATTATAATTTTATTAATTATTATTGTTATTATTATTATTATTATTATTATATTATTATTATTATTAATTAATTATTAATTTTATTATTATTATTATTAATTATTATTATTATTATTATTATTATTATTTTTATTAATTATTATTAATTATTATTATTGTTATTATTATTTTTATTATTATTATTATTATTATTATTATTATTATTATTATTATTATTATTATTATTATTATTATTATTATTATTATTATTATTATTATTATTATTATTATTATTATTATTATTATTATTATTATTATTATTATTATTATTATTATTATTATTAGTAGTAGTAGTAGTAGTAGTAGTAGTAGTAGTAGTAATAGTAGTAGTAGTAGTAGTAGTAGTAGTAGTAGTAGTAGTAGTACTTAGAGATCACCCCCAGAAGTTGCATGAAGACCCATCTCGGGGTACCCCGAAGAGGGGTGTAAGCGATAAAGGCATAGCCCTTTGAGCTGTGCCTTTATGTAACCGCTTTCACCCCCCTTCGGGGTACCCCGAGATGGGTCTTCATGCATCTTTCTGGGGGTGATCTCCAAGTACTACTACTACTACTACTACTACTACTACTACTACTACTACTACTACTACTAATGATGTTATATTTGACATGAGTGACACTTTGATGAATGTAGTATCAATTCATAGTTCAAGATGCTGGTGTCTTTGATAGTTTGGACACTTTGTTAAGGAATTTTGTTAGATAATACTGCTTTAGCTGTTTGTTATGTTGGAAAAGTGGGGATACATTGAGTTTTGTATGTCCTGTTAGCTCCTTTACTGTTGTTAAGTATGTAACTTTGTTATTGATAGTAGTTTATTCGTGCGTAAGGTGTGTTAGGTTTGTCGTTGTATATTATATTCTTAGTTCAGGTTATGATATGTTAGCTTTATTAATGTGAAAACTTTGTTACGTTAGCATATTTTCGCTGGTCAGTATATTAAGAACTTATTTTCATGTTATGTTTATCCAAAATGATGCTCGAAATATGACTTGAATTAATAGATCATGAAAGCGTGGGTGGGGAGGGAAGTGAACAGGCGGGCTGTTTGATTTACAGATTTATTGACTAACTGATTTAAAATCAGTAAATTATTACACTTTACAATGATGTTTTATTCAAGAAACTTATTTTTATGTTATGTTTGGATAAAACTTTGTTATTTTTATGTTATGTTTGGATAAAACTTTGTTATGTTTGCAATTATTCGTTGGGAATTATGATAGTGAGGTAAAATTATGATGAATTTTTGTTAAATATTACTATGTTAATGTAAAAACCTTTGTTACATTAACATATATTCGTTGGTCAGTATGATAATTAGACAAGGAAATGGTAAATGTTTTGTTAAATATTACCATGTTAATGTAAAATTAACATTGATATGTTAGAGATATCCTTAAAAAAAGTGTAAATAGGTTACGTTTTGTCTGCTGTGTTAGGTACTTTACTGTTGTTAAGTATGGAACTTTGTTAATGTTATTACTTTATTCGTGCGTAAGGTGTGTTAGGTTTGTCGTTTTATATTATATTCTTAGTTCAGGTTATGCTATGCTAGCTTTATTAATGTAAAAACTTTGTTACGTTAGCATATGTTTGTTGGTTAGTATATAAAGAACTTATTTTCATGCAATGCTTATCCGAAATGATACTTGAAATGGGACATAAACCAATAGATCAATAGATCAATAGATCATGGAAGGGTTGGGATGAAGGGTAGGGGAAGGGCTGTGGTTTGATTTAGTGATTTACTGATTTACTGCTTTAGGATCAGTAAACTATTACACTTTACAATGATATTTTATTCAAAGAACTTATTCATGGGTTCTCAAGATCATTAGTGGGGTAGGGTGGGTAGATACCCTTTAAGAACTTATAACCCTCGTATTCGAGATCTACGGTTATCAATACGTACGAAGTTACGTCTCCACATAGCGCGCCTCAAAATTAGCGTGGTACGATAAGCCTAACCCTGGTGAAAGTATCTCACGTAGCGGTCTCAAGGACGGCCATCGCTGAACTCCCCTCCCCGATACTACTCTTTGCATTCTAATTTATAATCTTTGTCGTAAATTATTTATAATTACTCAATCTGCCACTTTGTGGCCAATATTTATATTGGGTGCAAATGATTGAATTCGCGAGTGGTTGGTCTGAAATTGTGGTTGAGAGAGTCGTGATTGCATTGGCCATCATTTTCTTATTATTTATAGTAAATAATAAACTTTAACAATCATTTTATATACAAAAATTAGAATTTATTAGCATAAAACTGCTCTTTGATCCGTTATCAGTTTTGAAAACCAAAAAATTCAAAGTACCGTAAAAAATCATAGGAGTAAAGTATCCTTTATAATTGGGGTACACCATTGAAATTTATATTAATAATTCCTTTACTATAAAGTAGCAAAAGTCTCAAGTTTGAGACCCCAGGATTACCTGTAACCCCTAAAAATGAGGTTAGAAGCTGGAGCCCCCCCTTTCATATTTGAAGAAAATTTCTTGCATATTCCTTTTATTTACATCCTGAACATACATCTATAAAAAGTTTAAAACAAAAATATATATAAATATAAAAATAATAAATATAAATATATATATATATATATATATATATATATATATATATATATATATATATATATATATATATATATATAATATATATTATATATATATAATATATATTATATATATATATATATATATATTATATATATATTATATATATATATATATATATATATATATTATATATATATATATATATATATAATATATATATATATATAATATATATATATATTATATATATATATATATATATATATATATATATTATATATATATATATATATATATATATATATATATATATATATATATATATATATATATATATATATATATATATATATATATATATATATATATATATATATAATATAAATATTTTTTTTATATATATTAAAATAAATTAATTATTAAAATATAATCTTTTTATTAAATAATTATTTAATTTATAAAAAAAATA
>JABUQX010026808.1:60000-65000 GCA_015478945.1 Trachelipus rathkii
AATTTCTCTTTTTGACCTATAACGAATTGGAAGGTTCTTGCAAATGAAACAAAAGGGTACCTAATTAGGTTATAGTACTAAAACGAATAAAAAAATTAAAAAGTTAAAAATAATAAAATAAAAACGAAAATTCGTCAAAATTTCATGAACATGGAATATTGTTTTTTTCAGGAGTTGTCTCGAAATACGATTTCTTTGCTATATTTTAAAATTATCATTTGGTACCTTCCCCCTTTGAGTTTTGTAATTGAATAATCAATTCTCTCTCTCACTCCCTCTCATCTTCATATTATTCTTTTACCGTTTTTATAACTCTCCTATTCATCTTTTCTATTACCGTGCTGATATCTAATTTACTTTGACTTTTCTGCTATCCAAGAATCATTGCCATAAGAGAAGGAGTTTTGGTGATCGTGATCTTGGGAAGGAAAAAATCTTATGTCTGTTTTCATAATCATTTTAAATCCTCGAATTCTTAATTTTAAAGTAATTTGTTTTACAGATAAATATCAATTCTGACAACACTTTAATTTTGATTGTAGCAACTCTCAAAAGTTTTATTTATTATCGCTGGCTTAAAGACATTGTAACAAGTTGTGAATCCCAAGTGTAGAACCTGTTGATGTTAATAATTATTACTATACTAATCTAGATAATTTGGTTGAACTTGAATCAGATAATATCTTATATATATATATTAATACTATATATATATATATATATATTTATATATCTTTATCTATATTATATAATCTATACTTTCAGAGTTCGACCCCGTAGTTGAAATACAAACTCTTGTCCAATCTTTTTAAGGTTGCGAACCAATATTATAGACACTTTCATTGTAATAACATAAACAAGTACATTATCTACTAAGACCTTCTATAGTAATAATACAAAGCAATATATAAAATAATAACTAATAATATAATACGAATCCCAATGATACTATCTAAAGATTATACTAATTAGAGATTATTCTTTAATAATATTAAATAATTATAAATAGATTAATCATAATAATATTCAACCCAATATACAGGAATCTATAATATTATATAATTAATAATAATAATAAAGGTAATTTATAATGTACATAAGTATATTATATGTTATAATTTTGTGGAGATTGCGGGAGGATAATAATATCTTCGAGTAATATCATTTTAAGTGATGAGTGAATAATAATTTAATAAGTTTTGATAGAGGTGTAGTTTTTAGTGGGTTGCTGAGGAATGCAGTCAACTTGTGTGGTTCGAAAGTAAAGAATTGGTTGTTTGAGTTTTGTAAGTAGAGATTCTATATTGTGTCTGAAGGAGAGTAAGAGGGTGCGTGGTGGGTGTTTGTTGGTGTTTGTGTTAGGTCTTAAGTTAGGTGATGCTCCTCACTTTCTACAAAGTTTATTTTGAAAGAATGAAGAGATTGGAACAGAACAAGCGAGGGGTTCCTAACCTGGCATTCTTACTTCTAAATATCATATAAGACAGCGGTGTACTTATGTCTGGGGATTGTTTACTTCACTCGTCCTCTTCTCCACCAGGAATACTAACTACTTATAGTACTACTGTAATAGTTTCAACAACATTTAACATGCACGAAATTGTTCAGCGATTTTCATTTAATCGAATTTTGAATCTAATCACATTTTTGGTTCCACTTGATCAACTACTTAAGTCACAATTTTTAGTATTTCTAAATAAATATTTATAAGTTTATATATACCTTTCGTTAGACTATATATATATATTATATATACTATATACTATACGTATATATATATATATATAATTTATATTATATATATCTATATATATATCACTATAATATACTATATATTATATGACGAGAAGAAGAGAAGAGAGAAGAAGAGAGAGAGAGAGAGAGAGAGAAAGACGAGAGTACCGAGGAAGATGAGATCTCGGAGAGAGAGAGATGTAATGCGAGAAGAGAAGAGAGAGTACTCAGTGCTCAGTCATCGAGTACGATGCGAGATCGTGAGACTCTCGTCAGTCAGCAGTCGAGAGACGAGTCTCACAGTCTCTCACTTCTCTCTCCGTCAGTACCGTAGAGATCGAGATCTCTCGGGACGTCTGATCTCCTTCTCTACTCATCACTTCATCTCTCTTCCTCTTTCTTTCTTCGTCTCCATCTCTCTCTCATCCTCTGTCTACTCTCTCTCCTCTCTCTATATTATATATATTATATATAATTATATATTTATATATTATATTATTATATATATATATTATATTATTATATTTATATATATATATTATTATATATATATTATTGATTTATCCTAACTAAAGGCATATAATAACTATAAATATTATGTGTAGAATACAAAAAAATTGTTCTTAATAGTTTGATTCAAGTGACCAAAATTTAGAGTCAAAATTCGATAAAGTGAAAATCGTTGAACATTTCGTGCGTTAATGGCGTTGTTAACTATAACAGGTAGTACTATAAGTAGTTTATGTATTCGCTGGTGAGTAGCAGAGAGCAGTAGTTATACAATCCCTCAGATCCATTAAGTACACGCTGTCTTGTAATTATTTAAAGTATGATTACCATGTTTAGACCCCTCGCTTGTTTGTTCCATTCTTCATGTTCTTATCGCTTCTGTTTTGGAAATAAGTGGGTATGAGATATTAACATAACAAATATTATTTTAAGAAATTGTGTAAACTTTCATTAATATTTTCATTTAAAAGTTCTCAATCATTAAGATAAGAATTAAGTCAATTATTATTATTATTTATTATTATTATTATTATTATTATTATTATTATTATTATTTTATTATATTTATTATTATTATTATTATTGTAGTTACAATATTTCTTTTTATTATTATTATTATTATTATTATTATTATTATTATTATTATTATTATTATTATTATTATTATTATTATTATTTTTGTATTATTATTATTATTATTATTATTATTATTATTATTATTATTATTATTATTATTATTATTATTATTATTATTATTATTATTATTGTAGTTATAGTTATAGAAGTCTATAAGTAAAGGTATATTGTTTATAGTTATTGATTATTACAATGAAAAGTTTGTCATATTATTGTTCGCACTTTAAGATTTGATCAAGAGTTTTTTTCACTACGTCACTTTGAAAGTATATATATATAATATATTATTATAATATATATTATATTATATATAATATATATTATATATATATTTTATATACTCTTGAAAGTATATATATATAATTATTAACATCAAACAGTTACTACACTTGTTCAGCAACGTCGTTACACATGTTCGTTAACGCAACGATAATTTCATAATAAAATTTTTATATTTAAATAACCGAAACGACTCACGTATTAAAAAAAACTTAGAAAATTTTCAATAAAAGTATACTGAAAATAAACTGCAATTTAAATTTAAGAAACACCGTAACTTTTTCGTTCCCAAAATTTTCGTCAATAAAAATCCGTTCTTCTTATGGGCATTTGTTCTTGCATAGCAGTCAAATTTCGAAAGTAAATATTTTCTTCATTTCTTGTAATATTAATATAGTAGTTATATATATTAATGTATATATATAGTTAGTATAGTGATATATATATATATAATATATAGTATAGTATAGTAGTTATATATATATTATGATAGGTTAGAAGTATATATATATATTATATTATATATTATAATATATATAATATAATAATATATATATATATAAAATATATATATATTATAATTACAATTACCTCGGGTCCATATAGATGGTTTGGGTATAATATATATATATATACTATATATATATATATAATATATATATATATAGTATATATATTTATAATATATTATTATAATATATTAATATAATCTAATATATATATTATATATATTAATATATATACTATAATATAATTAATAATTATTATATATATGTTAATATATAATATATTATTATTATATATATAGTATTTAAAGTATCTTTTACTATATATATATTATAGTATATATATATTATATATAATTATATATATATATAATATAACAAATTTATATTTCACTATTCATTTTGGCTACCATTTCAGACTGGTCGAGCAGAAAGTGGTACCGTCGTCTGAAATTTGGTCTGAAAGGTGAAGTGTTTGATTGTGATTTGGTCTTCAATTAGCCAGTTACCTTGAGGACTGGTTCAACAATCCTACAATCTTATATTTTCTATTATATTATATATAATATAATTATATATATAAATATCATATTATTATTATATATATATAATATATATATATTTAATATATATATATATTATTTAATATATATATATTATATATAGTATATATATAGATAATACTAATAGAAAATAAAGATTGTTGGGATTTGTGACCCAGTCCTTGGTCCTTTCTTTTTATGGAACTCCGTGAAATTTATTACATATTTCCCTTAACCCCATCATTGTAATAATGTTCTTGGTATCAGATATGTTTGATGTATATTTTGCATTATTCTCCTCAATTAAACTCCACATTAACATTCTCGATTTCCTCAACAATATTAACCTTAACATTAAATTCACCATTGAACTATCAAATAATTTCCTACCATTCCTTGACGTTCTTACAACCTGGTCAAATAATCTCACTACTCTCCAATTCTCTGTTTACCGTAAACCTACTTACAACCCAAGTTACATACATTGGTTTTCGTCCCATTCAACCAACACAAAAATAGGAACACTTTCTTCCTTATTCCTCAGAGCTCTAAGAATATGCTCTCCCTCTTTCCTACAATTCCGAATTTGATTACCTTTTCTCTATTTTTAACAAACTTTCCTACCCCAACTTCATTATACAACGAGCACTTAAACAAGCAAAAAAATCCTTCTATCAACCACACACTCACAACCACTCTAAACAATCCTTTCCTTAACCCATGATCCTAACATTACCTCTTTATACACATTAAAAAACATCTTTACCCAATAATTTTCAATCTTACGCTCTTC
>JABUQX010026809.1:2500-10000 GCA_015478945.1 Trachelipus rathkii
ATATATATATATATATATATATATATATATATACGAGTATATATATATATATATAGATATATATATATATATATATATATATATATATATATATATATATATATATATATATATATATATATATATATATATATAACTTTAAAAATGAGAGATCTTGCCGGACTAGCGATTACAATTCATGGAGTTGTATTATTGACAAAGGGAATCTCTTTAATTGTACTAGACTGATAAAGAACTCCATGCCAGACTGATGTAAAATTTATCACAATTTGGTGTAGGTGGACAAATTTATAATTATTATATAAAATAAAATTTATAATTATCATATAAAATATTGGCTGAGTAACAGAAGGCAACGTGAAGTGCTTAATGTTCAGAAATAGGCATGGGAGCTGATAAAAAGTGATATTTATCAATGTTCTGGAATACTTTTACCTAATTTATATAAATGATTTTTTAGAGGCAATGAAAAGCAGTTTTTATGTTTTGCTGAAGATACTAAATTGTACCTCTGTTAGGAATATTGAGGGTTGGACAAATTTCTTGGTTGGATTGCTAAGTGGCAAACGGATTTCAGTAGTAGTGTCCAAATTACTTCATATTGGTAACTCAAATAAGGCTTTTAATTATGTCATAATTATTTAATGGCTAGGGTTAGTCAACAAAAGGACTAGGGCTTGGTTCTTGGTAACAATTGGAAAATATTCCAGCAATGTTAGGAATCGAAAAATAGAGCTAATAAAATGCTTGGAATTATAAACAGTGATGTTGCTTATAAAAGTAGTGATGTAAAGATCAAGTCCTATAAATTTTATGCTAGAACCTCAATTGAATTCTATGTACAAGTTTATACCCCCTAAGATAGTACATTGATATGCTTTATATGTAGTACAAGTTTAGCTACAAGAATGATTTGCGATTTTGTGCGATTTTGAGCAAATATATATATAGGCTCGCACACTCGTAATCATGGTATGAGATTAATGATTATGAGTATTGAGAGTGAGGTACTCTCTCTAGTGACAATACGCAGGAGTATGATTACATTATAGGAGAGGATGAGATCTATATCAAAGATGAGATACAATTTAAGATTAAGTTCTAATGAATGAGGGAAAATGAATGAGGGATCACGAGGTCACAATAGAAAAATGAAAGAGAAATCATTCTCTGAATTTTAGAGATTAAATTCTAATGAATGAGTCAGGAAAAATAGGTCACAATTGAGAAAAAGTTTTTAATGTATGAATAAATAGCGTGCTTTGAATGGTCAATTTCGTTTGCCTCGGGGAGTCGATTTGAGTTTAAGATAGTCTATAGCTGGAAGTACTATATCATCAAAATAGAGCTTAAGTTTTAATATAAACGAGGTAGTATAGTATTTAAATAACGGTTAAATCGGATTGGGTAGGTAAATAGGTTAATTGAATAGGTATGATTTCAGTATTATATAGTGAACATGCAATGTCGATTTTTTTAAATTTTATATTTGTATTTTAATTGGCCTTGAAGACGAGTTATAGGAGGTATGAGCCATTAGAGAGCAGATGAGCATTGTGCTCTTTAGAGTCAACACAAACCTTGCTTAAAAATAAAGATATGTTTCACCATTATGTATGCTTGTGCTTTACATCTCATTTTGGCAGTATCTGATATTTGATTACATGTATAGCAAGCATTATAAATTAGCGAATCATGACTAGAGGACAAAAAGTAAGAGGTTGTGTATTTACAGTAATTATGAGAGAGTAATTCTGTGTATAATATACTTATATCTAAAATATTATTTTACCTGATTGTATTGTCTAAAAGAGAATATGACTACTGCACCATTGCAACATAAACTCACTATAAAACTATATTTTATAGAGGAGTTATATTTAGTAGTAATAAGGAGATATTTACCAAATAATCTGGAGGTATTCGAATAAAATTGAATATAAAACTGAAATTTTGAGATTATAGAGTCAAATAATATTTTGGACCCATATTATCTCATATATAATTTATAATTTTATTTAATTTAATTTATTATTTATTATTAATTATTTATAATTATATTATTTATTTAATTATATATTAATAATATAATATATATTTAATATAGTTTAATTTAAATTAATTATTATTATTATATTTTATTATTAAGTTATATATATATATGTCATTTTTAATTATTATTTAATTATTATCTTATTTAATTAATTATATATATATATTATTAAATTATATATTATTTAATTATTTATTCATTATTATTTTAATTATAATATTATTAATTACTTTAATTTTAATTTAATTATATGATTATATATATATTATTATTTCTATATGACTTGTATCTGTATACGTTGAATAGTATACCAAGAGAGAGAGGAGAGTTTTACTATTAATTATTATATTATTATAATTGGAGCATTATATAGAGTATTACTTCACTATAATATTATAAGTACTATAATTATATTGTTATTATTATTATTGTTCAATTTCATCCCTAATTGTCATATTTTTCCTTCGAGACTTCGCCCCCCTGACACCGCTCACGCTCATTTCCATTTTTTCATTCCTAAGTCATCTCGTGCCAACACCTCTGACACTAGTAACTACTTTACTCACCTCAATTTCACCTCTCTCAATCTCCGAGAGCCTATAATTATGCATCACTACCCCCACCTTCTCTCGGTCTCATCGCGCCTCTATCCTCTTCTTCCTAACCCCTCCGACTCTGCTCTATACTCTACCCTATAACCACCCCTGTATCTCCACATCTACTTGCTTCGCAGAATGTTAATTCAACAATTCTTAATAACATCGTAATCACTTCATACCGAGCTACTTTACTACATCCTAACAACATTCCATTTTTCAACAGAAATCACGAGTCACCTCCTTAATCCACCTATAAAAATCAAATATAGTTCACAAATTCTATTCTCACACTAACATATCATTTAATTATAACTCTCTGGAACCAACTATACAATTTTCGAGAGATTCTACTATATCTCTAAAATCAAACATAAAAATTTTTCGAGCACAACTTCCACGCTTCTTCTTGGACCTTTATGACGATTATCAAACTTTAACCAATGAGCTGTTTTCACACCCATATAGTACCGCTGGAACACAAATCTTTTCAAACAAACAAATATACTTATCTTAAGTTTATGTGATAAATCCCCCACTCTTCACATAAGATATTTTCACCACTTACTATTTCAGACAGTACTTCAAAATGCTAGGCACTCATTCTCATTTCTTCTCTTATGTAAACTGGTGACTTATTTCTCTTCAACTTCATCCTCCTTCTTACCCAAATCCATACCTAAATATCTCTGAAAACCTTTACTTCTTCTAATACTGAGATTGTGAGACATACTACCTAAACTAATTTTCACTCTTCTCGACGACATCCCCATCCCCTCATATCGTACATTGAATTTCAAATCCCGTCAAAAAGCATCTCTAATCTACTTTACTTTCTTGTGGTTTTTGGACTACGTTAAGAACCCTTTTGTTTCCACACTCGGCTCTCACAACCCTATCACCAAATACTCTAACAGCCTTCTGAATCTTTCGCGCACTAAGCGCAGTATCAACCAGTCGCAAATCTCACTTTTCTTTTAAGCTGATTGTAAACTGTCAACTCGCGCGTAGATCTACGATTTAAAATATATTCCTTATGCCATCCTACCACACCTCCCTTTACCATTACACTATCTCTGCAAGACACTTCTTGTCATCATAAATAAATATTGAAAAAGCCATCGGTGAACATTACACATTCCCCTATCTTAACTCTCTTCCACCCAAACATCTCACTCTCCCCCCCTAATACTCTCACACAACACATTCTGCTATTCCTATAAAAGGGCCCTAATACCGTTTACCTAATTCCAATCTCTTCTCAATATTATGGGTCTCTGATTTACATTAAAATTCCAAATCACTTCTCTTGTTCTGAGACCCTTCCATTCACAATTCCCTAACTTCATACATTATTCGACCTATCTATCATGTGAGGTGCTGTTCTCCAAGATCAAAGAGAGAACACCCGTACACTCTCTATCTCCTTTCTCTTTTTCTTATTAAATTTTTTATAGACACTCTTTCTCTCACATTATCGATCCTCCATCCGTCGAATACCTTTAAGGTTATCAGGGACTCTATCCTAACGCTCTCTCGCGCCGAGCCCCCTATATAAAGAACACAATAAAAAATTAACAAATATAGTCTCTCATTCTGTTCTCCACGCTTAAATCTCCTCCATGCACAAAATTGACGCTAAGTTTATTTTTAGCCAATTTCTACTCATCCACTTTCTATAGCACAGTTTCCCTACTACACTGGTTCGCTCAGATAGAGTTTAATGAGTAAAAGACAAATACCTTTGTAACCAGTTTCTTGAATATAATTTCATAGCGCGTACATTAAGTTAAACAAACCGACGGATGAGTGTTCTAGGTGAAGGTGTCGTCTTCAACTTTGAAGCTCCTGTAAGGGCTTACTTCTGCTCTTCGATTAGTAGAAAAGAACACCCCTTATCCCTTTTTATACGGGAACAAAAACAACCCATCCTCCGAACCCAATCCTGCTCAGGAACCTAACTCCTCACTACCTCCGAGACAAACAATAACAATTAATACATGGAATTATATATCGTATAAAAGCTGGCTACTAGGGGGGGGGTAGGGAGGCGTTTTCCGTGAATACCTTCATAGTACACGCCACTAAATATCCTCAACGACATAATACACTCACAAACATCACATATATAGTTATAACATTCCATACTCATACAATCAGCAATCTAAATACAATGTAGTAGCCTATAATTTCCTATATTTTTTATCTCAATCACATATATTTAAATAATTTAACGACACCCACTCTAAATAATATTTTCTTAACATTTAGTTATAATATATATCGATTCATATATTCCATCATTCCATTAAGTCAAATCTTCCGCCCCACCCTCACCTCTTGTAAATCCTCCTCATCTCTCTCCCACCCATTTCATTCAATAATCCTCTAAAATATCCCCACCTTTTCCTCACACTATCCTCCCCTCCTATCCATTCCCCTTCCCCTCCCTAAACCCCTCTCCCTACCTTTCATACTTCTTCTTTTTTTTTATTTTACTTCTTTCCAAGCAATAATCTTAGCTTCCCGTTTCAAAAATTTTCTGTCAGTTTTTCTCATCACACACCATTCTATTATTTGCATTTCTCAATTTCGCCCTCTCACCGCCACTCTTTGCTGCACTCTAACCTCTAATCTTATATTCCTCCCAGCGTTTCCCTTCATATCTATTCCCCCCAACCATTTCACTAAACCTCTTTTTTTCTTTTCACAAAAATATTAATAATGATATCTAACCTCTTTTCACCTCCCTCACTCCACCATTCACTTCCTTTCCTTCTACTTGCTCCCACCTTTTTTACTCCACATATCCTTCTGGCCTCTTCACAAATTGTCTCTTTAAATCTCATCCACTCCTCCTCCACTTCCCTAATTTCCGTCCCTCCACCTATCCTCCATACCCCTCATAAACTCCCTCTTACACATTGCCTCATCTAATTTTTCCACCTTTATGACTTCTATTCTCCTCTTTTTTTTCTCTTTCCCTAACCGTTACTCCCCCTACCCTTAACCTAGCAACCACCAAATAGTGATCAGGTAACCACCTACCTGCCCCTCTGAATACATTTACATCTAGTAATCTGCCCCTATCCTTTCTATTTATACACACATAATCCAATATCGCCCTCCCCCCCGTTATCTCACTCTTCCATGTATACTTATGATTTTCACTTTTCTTGAACCAAGTATTCCCAATTATCATTCTTCTATCACAACACACAATTCTAAAAGACTTTCTCCATTATCAATTCTACCTAACCTCCAAATGGACCGTATAATGTCTCCCATCTCCTCCTTCCCACTCCTGATTCAAAATCTCCTAATAAACAAATTTTATCATTTACCCCGAAATTTTCCCAACATTCATTCAACTCACTCCAAAATCTTTCTCTCTCCTCCTCCTCGCTCCATTTACTGGTGCATACGCGCATATAAAAACCCACATTTCCCCCCCAATTTCATTTTTCAAACCCCACATTATTGCTCAGAGAACATCACCTGGTTACACAATCTCACCTTGTCCCACATCTCTTTTCTCATAACTATTCCTACACCTTCCTCGCCCTTCACTCTCTCGGTCACGCCCCTGAAAAAATCATACCCCTAAATTTTCCAAGAGTCCATCTCCTCTATCTTTCAGTTTGTTTCTGTCAACCTAGCACATCCAACCTTGTTCTTTCGACGTTAAGCACCACTTCTTCGCCTTTATTTCAAATCCTCATGATTATCCCTCTCGAATTCATTACAACCCGGACTCTATGATCTAATCTCTTTTACCCACATTCTAACTCTTTACTCCCTTAACTCTCTATATTATTCCCAGACCACTCTTTTAATTCACCACGCTTAGGCTTATCATATCTAATTCCCGCAACTCTTGATTCGGCTGGCACGCTTACCTGGGATCCATCAACCTAGTTGCACTTCCCAATACTCTCAACTCCAAACCCCGCTCAAACACGCACACCTCTAAAAAATTTTCCTAATCTATATTTCTAATAAACTAATTCACATATATATAAATAGAACTTAAATTAAAACTTATGTTGTTTACGAAATTAATTAATACTTTGATGTATATTCTTCCTACTGTTGAAGACACTCCTCTTCTTCCCAGCTTTTCGAATCTATCCTATAGGAAAATCAAAGGAACCTTGATGTTAACCTCCTTCTGTCTTGAGATATGCTCTTGTCTAGAGTCCTTGCTTTTTTACCTACACTTACATTCTTTCTTTTGTCTTGATACTTTTATTCTAGTCCTCGATGTGGTGATTTCGCAACACTATATTTTAATTTTATTTATAGAATTTACTTCTATTTATTATAATAAGTTGCACTCGAAAGCCTTGAGGTGATTCTTTTCACGTAAATACAAAGTAGAAAACCTCAGTAAATTTCTTTCCTGATGATGATTTGTAGCAACACTTGTATTTAAATTATATTAGAATCACCTCTGTTACTTTTACTAAGTTGCACTTTGATCCTTTAGATTATAATTATCTGATTATATAATATATTATAATATATATATATGTATATATATATTAGTATATATATAATATAATAATAATAATATATAAATTATTATATATATTAGGTATATATAGAATTATATTAGATATTTTAATTTAAAAGTTCAGCACACCTCAACGGGACGATAGCCGCTATTCGGGAAAGTGAGGTGAACTTACTCTAGGTAATTTCTACGCTAGAGATTCGGGAACTAGGAATTCGAACCCACGACCCTTGCCAGACCGACTCCGTCGCTGCTTCCGTTTGAGCCAGGTATACCACTGTATATATATATATATATTATATATATATATATATATATATATATTATATAATATA
>JABUQX010026809.1:15000-37500 GCA_015478945.1 Trachelipus rathkii
AATATATATATATATATATAAAAATATATATATATATATATATATATTTAAAAAAGTGTCTGTATATATATATATATATATATATATATATATATATATATATATATATATATATATATATATATATATATATATATATATATATATATATATATATATATATATATAAAATCATACAATGTTCTATTATAAAACGTAAAAATTTAGAAAATATAAAAAATTGCTTTCCTGGACTGACATTATTAGAATGCGATGTCACGGCAATGCTCCACACAAAATTAACTTCAATTTCACGACAAATTTAAATAATTCAGGCTATATTAAATTTTAATACCAGGGTAATATTCGATTTGGAGGAATATATATATATATATATATATATATATATATATATATATATATATATATATATATATATATATATATATTTATATTTATATATATATATATATATATATATATATATATATATATATATATATATATATATATATTAGAGGTGTACCGGAATTCCGGTCCGGCCGGAATTCCGGCCGGAATTTGACATTTTTTTCCGGTTCCGGTTCCGGCCGGAATTTTTCAAAATTCCGGCCGGAACCGGAATTACTAATTTACTTCTGAGAAAAAATTTGCTGTAAGAGATTTATTTTATATAACCCATAGCCCATCTTTTGACAAAATATAATAGTAGCCTTGTGTAGTATTCATACAGTGTATCACATACCTACAGTATTATTTAAATAAAGTTTATTCAAATACCTCAAAATATAGGATTATAGGATTGAAAATATTGCTGAATTGTGGTGAAGTAAAAGAAAAACTGTTCACCAGCATTGGGCGATATTTTTAAACGTTTTTCCTCAAATATATTTCCTGCTTCTGAAAATGAAAATAATTTCTCAGAATATATGGAGGAGACTGGAAAGGAGAGTAATTTTTGGGCTAGTACTGCTATGTTTGGGAATTTAGCTTTGTTCATTTTCCATCAATTAAGGAATTCTTCTTTTCCCAGATTAGAAATTGATTTTTCTTGTAAAAAAAATTTCAATTTCTTTAAGAATTTCACCTTTTGAAGAGCCACTGATTTTTCTTTTTTTCCTTTTTACACTAACTGACTCGCTGTCACTTTCACTTTCTTCAAACTTATAAAAATTAAGTAACTTTACAGTAATTTCTTTTCTTAATGCTCCTAATGATTTTGAGGTGTAACCGTCTAGTTGTGTAGATAATGCTCGTTTCTGAAAATGGCTCATCGCCTGAACCTTCTTCTGTACTGCTACTACTATTATCACTTTCTACCTTCAATTATTTGCATATTTCTTCAAGCATCCATTTTCTACTCAATTCTCTTATTTCATTAGAAAATAAAGTCAGTTAGTATCTTGGGTCTACTACAGTATTTAAAACAATTATCTTGTTTTGATATATGTCTATTGATCCTTTCTCTTCCTTTTTATTTATAAATCTAAACTCTAATACCTTCTTCAGCTCTTCTTTATTCTCTGTTGTCATCCTCAGAGTTTGAGAGATATACTGGAGAGCTCAAATATGTAGAATAATTGATGATATAATTGATTTTGCCTTATAGTTTCCGTAAACATGAGAAATGGTTGCAAAACTCTTAGAATTTTTTCAAGTATTTGCCATTTATTATAAGCTTAAATGATTGATTGTTCTATAATATAAACTTGCAGAGGTCTTTTCAAACATTCAATTCTTTCTAGAATCAAATATGTGCTATTCCACCTTGTATTAACATCTTGAATTGGCATAAATGGGCTTGCAAGATGTGGATCCAAGTCTCTTTGTATTCTTTTAAGTTCATTACAGCTTAAAAACTGGAATGATCGAAATGTGTACAAATATTCCTTCGTTTCTTTATTAAATCACACTGTTCTTTGAGAAAATAATGCATCTTTAATAAATTGAAGTTTATGAATAAAACAAGAAAAACTTGTGTATCCTGCTAAATCAGTTCCAAGTTTCATGTTATATGCTCCATCTCGAAGGATCAAATGGATTATGTTAGGAGGAATTTCCCAATTATTCATCGTAATTTTAAAACTCATAGTGATTTTAATTCCAGAATGAGAACCTGGGAAATACTTGCAATGGAGTACACATGCCATTTTTTCAAACTCGCTGAAAAGCCAGAGTGCAGTTAAAGAAATAAAAGAGTCGTTTGAATTATTTAGCTCTCTATATATCTGTAGTAAGTGATGAATAAGATATTTTGGTTGAAGATGGGCAATAAGTTCTATGAATCCCTTCTCTTCTGTGACTGTGAATGGCTGGTTACTCATTGCGATAAAATTCATTATTTTGTGTGATTTGGGGTCATTGATATGCCAAATCTTTTTTGGGGAGAAACTCCCCTCAAAACTCACTTATTTCACGGCTTGGATCTATCGCTCTTTTGTGGTTTCCCCTGTTCTAAAAAATACGACTCTCCCTTTTACTATTAAAACTTTTGGACTTCCAGATAATCTCTTCAATGATGATTTTCCATATGTTCATGAAGTGGCGTTGTACTAAATAAGATTTTATGTTGAAAGTTTTTTAAATATATATATTTTTTACATTTCTTTATAGTTAAAGGAAAGTTCATAAGAAATTCCGGTTGCCTGTCCGTGAATTTTTTTTTTTTGTGATTCCGGCTAATTCCGGTTCCGGCAGAAAATTTCAGTTTCGGTACACCCCTAATATATATATATATATATATATATATATATATATATATATATATATATATATATATATATATATATATATATATATATATATATATATATATATATATATATATATATATATATTGATTATCACATAATCTCTATATCCCTTTAAGGGAGAGGAGGGGTGACTTTCACTTACGGCAGTAACTGCTCTAGTCGTGGAAATGTGTTTTTCTTATGTTTTCCAGACCAAGTGGAAATGTTCCATAGATATTTTTAAGGTTGATGGCAATCTTTGCCTCGTCCCAACCTAATCAAGACGTTCTAGTCATCGATTAAAATTATTTATATTACTTTTGAAAGAGGCAGATAGGAAATGTGATTTTTGTATGTTTTACAATAGGGTATTCTGTTATGTTTGAGTGCGGTGTGGGTATTGAGGTTAGAGTATTAAGACACCATGCTGTAAACTAAATTAATTACAGAAAATCTCTTACAAACGGTAATTTGATATGCCCGCTCAGATAGCCGGTTCGGAGGTTCAAGCTTAGCTTAGAGTTAATCGTGAATATATATATATATATATATATATATATATATATATATATATATATATATATATATATATATATATATATATATATATATATATATATATATATATATTGGAAAACGTCTTAAAAAATTAAATTTGAAAAGTATTTCATACATAAAATGAGTTTCATTTTTGGCAATTATTACTTTCAATCTCTGTTGACGTATCATCTGAAGACGTATTTGACTCTTCTTTAATTGCAGCAAAGGAAAATTGTTTTTTTTTTTTTTTTTTTTTTGGATTTTCAATAACTATTATTGTTGTTGTTTCATGTTGATTGTATTAAATTTATGAAGATGTTTTATGCAAATTATGTAAAATAAATAAGTTTGGTTACTAATTTTGGGAGTCTTTCTCTATATTGAATGTAAAAGAGATACACGACTAAACGATATTTTGACCGTAAATTTAGTTAAGGATGGGCTACAGATACAATAAATCTTAGATTCTTATTAAGCTGAAAAGCTACACCTAATCAAGTACACCATGAAAATGACGATGTAGACCCTAAACTCTAATGCACACTAGGGGTTAAGAGACGAACTTCAAATTTAAAGTCGATGATTCGAATATTATATATATATATATATATATATATATATATATATATATATATATATATATATATATATATATATATATATATATATATATATATATAAAAAGAGACTGTATAGGATCGGAAAAACTTATCAGTTGTATGTCTCTTCCAATAAACGGCTGTGGTTCGTATTTGCAACAGTTGACGCCACCTTACCAACATTGGGGGAAAATGGCGCTAAAAATTTGTGTTTATATATATATATATATATATATATATATATATATATATATATATATATATATATATATATATATATATATATATATATATATATATATATATATATATAATAGAACAAAGAAAAATAATAATAATAATAATAATAATAATAATAATAATAATAACAGCAACAACAACAACAACAACAACAATAATAATAATAATAATAATAATAATAATAATAATAATAATAATAATAATAATAATAATAATAATAATAATAATAATAATAATAATAATACAAAGTGGGTGGAATACCAATCAATAAAAAAGTAAGAGCTTTCATGGAAAAGAAACTAATACACAATTCATTTGATAAATAGAAGCACAAAACAAAGAGGGCATTGCACAATACAAAACTGCAGAGAACAAAAAACTAATTGATTTCCAGAATTAATCTGCTCGATTTACAAATCCAAGAATACCATTATATATATATATATATATATATATATATATATATATATATATATATATATATATATATATATATATATATATATATATATATATATATATATATATATCAACAATAAGGACGCGTCTACATCAAAGTACATTCATTTACTGAAAAACAAAATAGAAGGACTAAAACAAGGGGTTAATACTCTCATTTACAGTTTACGATTATATATATATATATATATATATATATATATATATATATATATATATATATATATATATATATATATATATATATATATATATATATATATACTGGCAGCACTTTATGAAACTGCAAATCTAATGATTAATAATAATAATAATAATAATAATAATAATAATAATAATAATAATAATAATAATAATAATAATAAACGAGAGAGAGAGAGAGAGAGAGAGAGAGAGAGAGTTAATTCAAGGCGAGCTTGCCTCATTTATCGTATTTATTATTTTAATTCCACAAGTGAGTTCGGTCATTGGTGTCGCTCATGTTGAGGATGAGCGAGACGAAACAATTCTAGCCTCAACGTTTTATTCGCTCTTGGCTGCTTCATCATTTTTAAATAAGATGAAAAATAAATAAAATGTTGCTATTGGTAAGAATTTGATTATATATTAGTTTATTGCTAAGAAAAAATTAAATAGGGGAATAATTGGGTAGTCTGTGCCTCAGAGCTTCCTGTGATGCTACGCCACTTTATTAGGGTTGATCATTGCACCGGGTGCGGTTCGAGTAAATTGGCTGGTGGTGGTAGGGTTCGTGGTGCCCTCATTCTGATTCTGGTGCGGTGCGAAAAATTTCGGTGCTCGGCCAACAGTAATATATATATATATATATATATATATATATATATATATATATATATATATATATATATATATATATATATATATATATATATATATATATATATATATATATATATATATATACTAAAAATTTCCAGGAGGGGGGTTTTTAATCTCCACACCCCACTACCCCCATTACAAAATGTCTATGTAAAACTTTATGTTTCGATCTTAATTGCCTATGATTTATCACTTCCTTCATTTCAAAATAATAATAACATCGTTTTCGCAACAATTTCATCGCATTATTTATTATTCAATACAAGTGTAATTAGCGAGAAATACATTATGAAAATGAAAATTAGCTCTAACAACAAGCAGCATTCTTTCACAAATTATATAACAAGAAAAAAAAAAGATAATAATTATTCGAATATAAACATAAGTGCCAAAATTTCTTTTTTTTCTTAATATGAATAAGTAATAATACTTCCTAAGTTAAATCATTAGTGATCAAATATTAAAAGCAGTTTTTTTGGGGTATTTCGAAGATAAATGAGAATCCAAGAACCCCTTAATATATATATATATATATATATATATATATATATATATATATATATATATATATATATATATATATATATATATATATATATATATATATATATATATATATATATATATATATATATATATATATATATATATATATATATATATATATATATATATATATAAATAATATTGCTGGTATTCGTTTCTTATATGATGATAAAATGAATCGATAAACCAATTTCTTTTTTTTTTATATACGTTTTAATAGTTTACATGAAATTTGTTTCAAATTAGCCTAAACTAATTAAGCAGTCACTAGCACGTCTAAAAGAGTATTAATAGAATGTTTTTCACTGATAAAATGAGTCATTATTTTGAAAAGAAAACAAATCATAAAAAGGCAATTAACGTTTTCTTTCCTTTACAATAAGTAAAAAAAGATGTATTTAAAAAATACAAACGAAATATAAACAAACACTGATAATTTAAAGTTCAGAAAGTAAAGAAGAAGGAAGTAAGTAAAGAAGCGAAATAAATCGTATATAAAAAAGGTTAGGTAATTAAAAGAAAATAATTAGTTATCAAATTAGAAATTCAGTTATATATATTCGCGTAGGAAACTGCTACAAACCTACAATAGATACATTAATTATTAAAAGAAGAGAAAGAGAGCAGAAAGCAACTTTTCAAACCACCTTTCGTCGTAGCATAATATAAAATCAAACACATTTCAAACTGGATATATAAAGGACAACCAATATGGTGCATGTGTAAAATTCTCCATTTTATATATATATATATATATATATATATATATATATATATATATATATATTTATATATATATATATATATATTTATATATATATATATATATATATATATAACCTTATATATATATATATATATATATATATATATATATATATATTATATATATATATATATATATATACTATATATATATATATATATATATATATATATATATATATATATATATATATATATATATATATATATATATATATATATATATATTTATTATTATTACAAATTTTCATAACTTCACAGTATAACGAAATTATACAGTACGGCATGTTAGTGTTTAACAGAAATATTTCTAACGAATAAAAAATGATTGTGAAACAAACTGAGCCATTAAAATTGAAATGGAAATACAAATCTTGTTAATAATATTAAAATGTTAAAAAGAAAATTTCCAAGAAAAAAAATTAATAATATGTTCAATATTTATTACTAGTCTTTTCACGTTTCATAATCGATTATATATATATATATATATATATATATATATATATATAATATAAATGTATTTCCACAGATATATATATATATATATATATAAATATATATATATATATATATATATATATATATATATTATATATATATATAAAATTATATATATATATATATATATATATATATATATATATATATATATATATATATATATATATATATATATATATATATATATATATATATATATATATATATATATATATATATATATATATATATATATATATATATATATATATATATATATATATAAAGGTATTACCACAGCTCGCGAGGAGTCCTATTCAATGAGGGGTGTAAAATAATAATAAAATGTCAAAAATAAAACCCATACAATCCCCAAGTAATGCAAATTAGGGCAGGTGAGCACAGAGATAAAATTTAAAGTGAGGGGGATTCGGAAGGAATCATAGAAGATGGAAGAGAATTTCACAGAATAGACAGGGTTGGAAAGGAGGAAGAATCATAGCGGACAAGCCTAGAGTTGCCAATGCCCACACAAAATAAATGTAGAGACAATGGACCCTCTGTGCGACGAGGGAGGCGTAACTGTGGTCTCGTGCGTGTAGTCAGTTCCCTCGAGTACTTGCCTCTGTAGTACCTATAGAATAGAAGCACCAACGTCGAGAAAAGGATCAACTGAATTGGAAAATACGAAATTTATAAGCCTTTTAGCCTTTGACTCGACCTTACTTATAGTTTGAATAAATCAGAAGAGGAAAGAAATCCTCGCAGTCTAAACAGAACTCATGGCTACTTCGAGTCCACCCAGCAACCGTTGTGATTTAAGGTTTCCAAGACATTTTTTCTTCTCGTTAAGGCCGAGGGAGAACCATTGAAAAGGTATAAGGTCTCTTTTAGAGGAAGATTTGCAGAAGTTGGGTTTTTAAACGAGTTGAATTATACAAGGTTGAAACAACCCCAATGGGAAATTCTATCCAGACCAGAAAGAATTGAATCGGAAATATTACAACGAGGGTCAACTCTCTAGAACAAAAGAGGGATCATATTTGAAAGGAGAAGAATGTGGTGGGGAGGGGGTCGAGCCATAGACATATGAATGAGATAGTTAGATGAGCAGCTGAGATCATTAATAAAGTAAAAATAGAGTAGGAGATAAGACAGAACCATGAGGAACACCATTAATAATAAGGAAGGAAAAAAGTCACCCTTCAACAACAACAACAGTCCATGTATCCATGTGAAACAATTTAAATGTAAGATATAAAAAAGCAAAATGAAAGGGGAAACCCAAGGGAAGGGAGCTTGGAATATATCCATGGTGAAATGTCATGGATATATATCTAGTGTCATCACACAAGACTCCCCATAGTCCCTGAGGGCAGAAGACAATAAAATTGTGAGATAGGAAAATATATCACCAGCACATCGGAATTGGAATGGGATTCTAGATGATCCAAAGAATGACAGTTGAGAATAGTTTCAAGATGGCGATAATTAGAATCATATCAGCTTCCTTTCTTCGGAATAGGATGGACATGTGCGCGTTTCCAACACTGAAGGAAAGAGCAGGTGCTGAAACATAGAGGGTGTACATTTGAACGAGGGACGGTGTCATCTCAGAAGCAGTCCCTCAAAACTTGCGGAGGAATGCTATTCGGGGCATCCTAACGTTCATAGATTTCAGGAGTCCATGCAGCCAGTCAAATGTAATCACAGGTAATAGGCAAGGGACACGTGAGAGAAGAAAAAGTAGAGGAAGGATTGCCAGAGTCGTCAAGGGTTAAATTAAAGAAAAACAAGAGCCAAAGAGACTAGCACTTTCGCCTGACAACATAACCATCAGAGTGAATAAGAGGAAGAAGGATTGATTTACAGAAGTTGTTAAAACTTTTTGACAAGAGGTTAGAAAGATTTGTCAGTAAGAGAACCAAGGAGGTAGGCGCACATTAGTTCACTTTGTTCGTCGAATAATTTCTCTGCAACAATTCCGAGCTGAATGAAAATTAGCAAAATGGATAAAAGAAGCAAAATTTTACCAACCCCGATACGCACTGTGTAAAGCATGAATGGCTCGAAAACAAGCACGATCTAACCATCTATTTAGAGCAGCGAAATATTTAGATGAAGATGGAAGGAAACAGATAATTATATCAGCGATTACATTTCCCATCTTATAGTCAGAATCTGAAGCACAATCCGAGCCAGAGCAATCACTCAAAGAATGGTTAACGTAGAAACAAGGCAAAAGCTCCCCAATCGAACCCGATGATCTGCACGAGGGGTACCGCTTAGGGTAGAATGGAGCTACTGGAAGAAAGCATCAAAAATTAAAAGAATGAGCATAGCATTTGAATTGAACTGATAAGAGATGGAGGAAAGCTTGTGAGGCGAAAAAAATATCAAGAATATTATGGATAAAAACGTATAATTGGTGTATCTCAAGAAAGATAATTTCCAGTTGTGTCAAATTACCCCAAGAAGGAATTGAGATTTTTGGGAGATTAAAAACTTCATTTAACTATAGCAGGTACTTTCAAAAGCCAAGTATTGGGACATTTCATCCTTTAATTTATCATTTATACAGTTTTCAAAACTGGTGGGATTGACGAACGATATATATATATATATATATATATATATATATATATATATATATATATATATATATATATATATATATATATATATATATATATATATATATATATATATATATATATCTATATATATACCAGTATATATATATATATATATGTATATATATATATATATATATATATATATATATATATATATATATATATATATATATATACTATATATATATACATAAATATATATATATATATATATATATATATATATATATATATATATATATATATATATATAATATATATATATATATATATAATATATATATATATATATATATAAATATATATATATATATATATATATATATATATATATATATATATATATATATATAATAATAATAATAATAATATAATAATATATATATATATAAATATATAAAATAATATATATATATATATATATATGAGGAATTTTTAAATATTTCCCTGAAATAATATCAATATAGAATAAAATATATAAAATATCAAATCTCAACCCAATAAATAGTTTTGGAAACGCATATAACAATTATAATATATATATATATATATATATATATATATATATATATATATATATATATATATATATATATATATATATATATACTCTATCTTTATATATATATAAATATATATATATATATATATATATATATATATATATATATATATATATATATATATATATATATATATATATATATATATATATATATATATATATATATATATATATATATATATGAGAAACGGTCTACCTCGACATATTGTGCCACCAAAGCAGGGCAGGTCCAGAGATAGGTTACAGAAAGCGTGTTGAAGTTATGTCAGATGTCCGTTAAGTCACGGAAATCTAGAAAGAGTTGTCCTGTGTCGTCGTCAGTCTGGTAAAAACAACTTTGGCAGTGGAAGGAGGGTGCTTTATTAATTCTAAATTTATAGTCGAATTGAGGGATGGTGCCCAGAGTGGAGACGGGACAGCATTACGTGGGTTTGACGGTCCAAAGTTTGTTCCCTAGGGGGTATTTCCTTTGAATGATGGCGGACGTATTTGAAGTATGTTGTTATTTGGAGATGCGCAGATCGTCTTAGAGTTAATTGTATGTCAATGTGTTTAGTAATATGAGTATTTGGAGGTGAAGGCGGTGGCGGTGGCGGTGGTGGTGGTGGTGGTGATGGGGGAAGAGTGTTGTATATGTTAGAATTGTATAATGTTGTTGTGATTTTTTTCCTTCTTGGTTTGTTGCAATGTTTTGATGCAGGGGGTGATCTACTGTGAGTAATTTAGTGTAAAATTACCAGCCTATCATGTCAAGATGGGCTTTTAAAAGGGAGAATTTCTGTTTCAGTTAGTAGATGATGAATGAGAGTGGAGGGATGACAGACCGTTATTATCCAAAGAGCTTTATTTTGTAGTTCCTAATTTCTGAATATTATATTATATTGCGATATTGGGAAGGGGTGGACGTATACTATTGTGAGAGTTTCTTTATGTTGGCCAAAGTTTGTTCCAATTAGTGTTTTCGGTACACTTAATTTGTGTGTGGCTCTTGAAGTGATATTGTTGATGTGGGGGATGAATGTCATATATGTATCAAAGATCAAACCTAGGATGGTGGGTTGTTTATTGAAAGGGAGTCCATTGTTTAATAGGAATATTGCTGGGTGGATGTTAGATTCTCTTCTGTCTGGGGTGAGTAAGATAATAGTGGATTTTTGGGGTGATGAGTCATTTTGTTCGTTGTTAGCCATTGTTACAGTTAGTTTATATATTGTTGGAGTTCTCTGCACGCCATATTTGAGGGATTTTGAGATGCAATTGTTAGATCATCAGCATAACTATTGATTTTTATGGAAGGGGAAGTGGGATGAGGGAAGTCATGCAAAAAATGTTAAATAGTGTTGGTGAAAGAATGGATCCCCGGGAGACTCTATTGTATAAATTGCATGAACGGGAGTAGTGGTATCCTTGAATGACTCTAGCTATGCAACCAGATAGGATATTGGCAATTATTTTTTTTTCATTCATGGTCATGTCTATGTTTAAAACTCTCTCTATTAAAAGTTGACGGAGGACTGTGTCAAATGCCTTGTTGATGTCTATTGCTACAAGAGGAGTACTTTGTGTGTGCGTGCACGCGCGCGCGCACAGGGTCAGTTTGGTTAAAACCAGTGGGAATGTGTAGTAGAGAGGTTTCGTCAAAAAAACATTTTGAGTCTGATAGAGAGAAATAAGGGGAAAAATTCTAAGCAGGATTAAGTTGGATATTGTAGAAAGTAATGATATACTACTGTATGTAGTCTGTACGAAACTGCGTCATTAGGTGGATTGTTTTGTTTTATTATTGGTATTATATGTCCATGGTTCTATAAAGGTGGTAGAGTGTTACTTTGCCATGCAACGTTAAAAATTTGTGTTAGGGCTGTGACATCATTGATTTCTAGGTGCTTGAGGTCAATAGTGGTCCAGTCTAACTGATTGAGAGTTTTTGTTTTTAAGGTTTTTAATAATGTTGAATGTTTCTAAGGGAGTGAATGGAGTGTGTGTGTTTGTTCTTGGTTGGTTTTCAACCTTTTATATATATATATATATATATATATATATATATATATATATATATATATATATATATATATATATATATATATATATATATATATATATATATATATATATATATATATATGCTATATATATATATATATATATATATATATATATATATATATGCTAAATTGATTTTCTTAAAATTGAGAATTGTTATGAACATGGTGAATACAAATACATTACAAATGCGCGTGCACACGCACATGCACACGCAAACAATCGTTGGTACTAACTGTCAAAAGCATATCCGCAGATATATGAAACTTTTGTTTAAAGCATATAAGTAAACAGGAATACAAGAGACACTTATGATGAACGCACGCTTGTACACTTGCATATATATATATATATATATATATATATATATATATATATATATATATATATATATATATATATATATATATATATAGTTACATATATATTTTATATATATATATATATATATATATATATATATATATATATATATATATATATATATATATATATATATAATTCTAACATACATTAAAATATAGTACTTGTGGTGTACTTTTTTTTTGGTAAATAGTACAATATAAAAATAATAATAGAGAGAAATTTTCCATCTTTTTATAGTACAAGGTAGATATAAACAGGTGCAAAAAGGCCTTTTGGGGAGTTCTTCAAATATATCCGAGAGTTCTTATGATTACGAAGCTCATTAGTTTAATGGGTTTTGTTCTTACCAAAGACTAAAGTAATAAAAGAGTCTGTTCAAAGTTTACCTTAAGAACAACATTTATTTTCATGAGTTTTTTTTTTTTTTTTTTTTTAATTCAGATTTTGTTACATTTCTTCTATTCATTCTTCTTTATCAGGTATCCCGTAAAATCAAACAAAATATATATATATATATATATATATATATATATATATATATATATATATATATATATATATATATATATATATATATATATATATATATATATATATATAGCTATATATATATATATATATCTTATATATATATATATATATATATATATATATATATATATATATATATATATATATATATATATACTTATGTATATATATATTTTTAAAAGAGATATATGGATGTGTGCTAGATATAGTATCTGTCTATATAATATATATATATATATATATATATATATAATAATATGTATATATATATATATAAAATTATATATATATATATATATATATATATATATATATATATATATATATATATATATATATATAAATTTTTATTAAAAATATGATCAATATATATATATTTAAATAATATATATATATATAATATATATAATAATAATATATATATAATAATATAATATATATATATATATATAACATATATATATATATATATATATATATATATATATATATAAAATATATATATATATATATATATATATATATATATATATATATATATATATATATATATATATATATATATATATATATATATATATATATATATACAATGCTGTTCGTAAAGAATGGGACACCTGTTAAATTTTTGAAAATTTTAGGTTTTGAGCTATTTTGCGCATTTTTCGTAAAAGGTACATTAATGTATTATATATCATTTAAAAGAGCATCTCTTTAGCTATCCAATGGTTATAAAATTATGGCAATAAGCCCACATCATAACACTTTGACAAACCAAGATCCAAATGATATCGAATATAGTAGTATAAATATTCTTTTTCCACATGTGAATTTTCATAATCATCTTCATCGGAAATACGTTTTAATGGCTATGAGCACAAGTTTTTGACATAAAAGTATCGTAATTGGTTTAAAACAGTAATTATAAAAGGTAAAAAATAAAGTAACTCAATTTAATATTTTATTGGCCAGCCCTTACTCTTTACAACAAGTTTACATCTTTCATTCATGCTATAAACAAGTTTTTTCAAATCGTTTTCACATATAACATGAAACCATGACTTAATAAGGCCCGATATTAGGTCCCTTTTCGTAGCTGGCTTGTTTTTAGAGAGGAGAAGTCCAATTTTATTCCAGAGATTCTCTATTGGATTGAGATCCGGACTCTGTGCTAGCCACTCCATATGGGTAATGTTGTTAGTATTGAACCATTGCTTAACCACTTTTGATCGATGACAAGGTGCATTATCATCTTGGAATATAAAATTTGCATCTCCAAACACATCTTTGGCACTGGGAATCATTTTGTTAGTCAAGACTTCAAGATATTGTTTACTATTCATTGTTTTGTTCACAATGTGCAACCTGCCAACATGTGAGGCTGCCACACAACCCCACACCACTGATGTTGGATATTTAATTGTTGGTAAAATGCATTGTGGTAAAAATTCTTCTCCTTTGCGACGCCTCCCATATTGATTACCAGAATGATTATTTATGCAAAACGTCGACTCGTCACTAAATAAGACCCTTCCCCATTGATCTTCAGTCCAAGTCAAATGTTTTTTGGCACAGGCAAGTCTTGCCTTACGCTGTCTGTCTGTTAGGAGAGGTTTCTTCTTCGGTTTGCAGCCTCTCAAGCCTGCTTCCAAGAGTCTTTTACGTACGGTGCTTTAGAATCTACATTAACGCCACATTTTTCCATATTTCAAGCAGTTCGGGGCTTGTTAGGTGCCTATTAGAAAGAGCTGTCCTGCACAAAACACGATCCTCCTGGTTGTAGACGTTCTTGGGTGACCTGGGCTTGTGTTATAGGCAATGTTTCCAGTTATTTTATGTCTTGCTATTATTCTGGCAGTTGTTGATTTGCTTAAAGATAGCTGTTTAGCAATAGAACGTGCGCTATGCCCTCCTTCTGACAGCTTGACCACAGCTTCTCTCAAGCCCGTACTCACAACCATAGTGGGCGCATTTGTCTGTCTAAATTAATTGAAGGGAATAAAAATTCCCCTATTTATAGCACTGGAAACTAAACTCCGCCCACATATTTCGTGATTGGCTACTTAAAGCAGTGTTATGATTGGTTACATTGAGCTTCATGTCATTGAGCAATTTTCAATCTGAAATTTGTGTTTTCTCAAACTCAGTTTTTGTTCTACAAAACTATATGATGTGGGCGTATTGCCATAATTTTATAACCATTGGAAAGCTAAAGAGAAGCTCTTTTAAATGATATATAATACATTAATGTACCTTTTACAAGCAATGCGCAAAATAGCTCAAAACCTAAAATTTTCAAAAATTTAACAGGTGTCCCATTCTTTACGAACAGCATATATATATATATATATATATATATATATATATATATATATATATATATATTATATATATATATATATATATATATATATATATATATATATATATATATATATATAAATCAGAAGAAGGTTCCAATGTGAATTCATTCTTTACTAATTTAAAGTTAGTCCATAAATGTCGAAATAACAAAGAGAGAAGAAACTTTTTAACTAACGACTTTCCCCAGTTATAAAAACAACAGCAGCAGCAGCAACAACGACAACAACAACAACAAACCAACCAAGTCGTATTTAATTAAGCGATGCTTCTGAAAATGAACTTGCAAATTTTTCTCGCGACTCCCTTATAAATTGCATTTCTTAACACTATTAAAAATTTACGTAAAGGATATATATATATATATATATATATATATATATATATATATACTAATGTAAATAACGCAAATGTGAAACATAAAATTATTTTCCTTAGTAAAGTTAAATATATTATATTTTTTATTAAATATAGAGAGAGTTACAATTCATATCTTCAGAGAGAGAGAGAGAGAAAGAGAGAGAGAGAGATTGATAGATAGATAGATAGATAGATAGATAGATAGATAGATAGATAGATAGATAGATAGAGAGAGAGAGAGAGAGAGAGAGAGAGAGAGAGAGAGAGAGAGAGAGAGAGAGAGAGAGAGAGAGAAAGTGAATGAGAATAAAGAAAAGAAGAAATAGAGAATGAATGAAAGAATGACCAGATTGATTAAAGAAAGAAAAAAAGGAAAAGAAAAGAAACCGTAAGGAATTTATGTGGTGTTTTCTGTTTGGGCTTTGCTGCGGGATAAAACATTGAAACACACATCATATTTAACCATTAGGGAAGGACTTTTCTTTCATATTTTCTTCACAAAGCGTAATAGTGACAAATGCAGAAATTTCAGTCTCGTGGCTATAATTTTTCACCCAAAATCATATGAGAAACACTTGTCTGAGCAGTCAAATCTTTTCTCAGACGGACAAAGAATTCATTTCTTCCCCCGTAAAAAAATGTTTCCCCTCTCAAAAAAAAAAACACACAATACTATCTACACGCACACAAAGAACACGTATTATATATATATATATATATATATATATATATATATATATATATATATATATATATATATATATATATATATATATATATATATATATATATATATATATATATATATATATATATATGTAATATTATAGACAGCGACCCACACATTTTGAGACCAAAAATTTTCAAAGTGTAAAAAAATTTCTAAGTTCAGAAAAGTTAAGTTAAATTTTTAAGATAATTCTTTAGTGGCAAACTTCTGGAGTTATGCCGAAGCATACAATAATTCTAAAAACCTAAGCAACAGCTTTCTGAACTTGGAAACCACCAAACCTTCGGTCTCAAATGTGTGTCATAATCACAATATTACCATATATATATGTATATATATGCTATATATATAATAATAATAATAACCTTAATAATACATCAATATATATATATATATATATATATATATATATATATATATATATATATAAATATATAAATATTTATATATATATATATATTTATATTTATATTCACTTAATATCAGTTTATCAACACACGAGATTTATTTTAAATTTTTATTGATAATTTTACATATTAAAACAAGATAAAAACATAATTATAATACGAGCTTTCGTTCCTAATTTTTTAAATGGAACCTTCTTCAAGTATGATTTTTTTACGAAATCTGGAAATTCTCGTGCATTGATAAACAGAACTAATTAAAATATATAAATATATTTGATAGCGATTACACAATATATTTATAAATATATATATATATATATATATATATATATATATATATATATATATATATATATATATATATTTATATATATATATAATCATAACTATATATATATATATATATATATATATATATATATATATCAGTGGCGGCTCGTGAACAAAAAACATGGGGAGGCACTTCAATATATATATATATATATATATATATATATATATATATATATATATATATATATATATATATATATATACATATATATATATATATATATATATATATATATATATATATATATATATATATATATATTAACAGTGAAAGTTATTTCCTCTTATTGTCTGCTGTTCAACGCGGAGGTATATTAATAAATAAAGATTTTCGTAATTTTATATTTATACATGACAATTTCCATTCGTAAACACCATTAGTAAAAAGACTTTATAATATAATTTTAACATACAGCTTGTCAATCTCCATTTCAATAATTAAATTTCATAAATTTCGTACCCACGAGTTACCAACCCTACAATAATTTAAAACCGGGGGAAGTTTCTCTTTAACCATCTTATAGTTCTACCATACCTGTCCGTCCGGCAATTACACCTTGGTCTCAAGAGTCAAATACTACTCTCCTTTTAATCCTGCATTGTGCGTGATCCAAAAATCTTGCAAACCAGTTATATTCATCGTAGTTTCCATAATTCAGCATATCACAAAACCACGTATGCATTCTTAATGTTATTGACAACACAGTTTCATCATGTGGGAGGATGGCTATCTACCTTGCAGTTTAGAGTTAAACCTAGACTGATTGACAGGGTGATCAAAAATACAGCCTCTAATCACACTTAAAATCTTTACGTGCTCGAACTTAGCGTTGCCCCCGCATGAGTCCCCAATCTGGGACTTTTTCCTTCACTTCTCACACCTTGGCACTCCGGTCTCAATATAGTATATTTTTGTATATCTCTCTCTCTCTCTCTCTCTCTCTCTCTCTCTCTCTCTCTCTCTCTCTCTCTCTCTCTCTCTCTCTCTCTCTCTCTCTCTCTCTCTCGATATATATATATATATATATATATATATATATATATATATATATATATATATATATATATATATATATATATATATATATATATATATATATATATATATTAAATATTTTTTTTTTTTTATTTTTTTTTAAAAAAATAGTTTTTTTTATTTTGTTTCACATATTTATGCAAAGGGCAACTCTACTTATGAAGAGTTGCCAATTTTGGGAGGATTTATTTTAAGACGCTCGAGAGGAGGCTTTGTGGAAAACTCCTCAAAATAGACAAAATAAGAATAAGGTTTCTTTTACGTTGCCATGACAACCAGTGTTTTTAAAGCATTATAATTAAGCTCTCTCCTAGTAGGCACAAATCGAAATGCCTCCAGTCAATGATTCATATGAAAAATAATGTTTCGGAAAAAAATAAATGATTTTAATGTAAAATTAGCGTCCTTGTATAACATTTTAAACATTATTTTAATAGTAATAAATAGTAATTTGAATTATTTTATTACATTTAGTTTCTTTTATTTTTAGAGGCCCGGCCTCCTGTGCTTCCCCGTAAACTACAAGGATATATATATATATATATATATATATATATATATATATATATATATATATATATATATATATATATATATATATATATATATATATATATATATATATATATATATATATATATATATATATATATATATATATTAGGGTGGGAAAAATTAAAATTATGAATTTAAAACGCCTATATGTGGAAAAGTTGCCTATTACAAAGCCTATTTATAATACGAAATCTCAGCTAAATCAAATTAAATTTTTGGCTGCCAAAATAACTTTAATATTCAGCTATTTCGCCTAATTTGTCACAAAACTAACAAAAACAGATTCATAAATTATAATAGCTCTGATTTGAAACCATGAGTGGTTGAAATTAAACTGTCAGAGAAATCAAAAATTTGACACTTAACGTGGCACTGGAAATCGAGGGACTTGCTTTTCAAGTGCGCACTGTGCGTGAGCATGTTCCTGCATAAACCCTCTTTCTCTCTTACCGTGTATGGAGGCTTTCTGATGCTTTCTCTCTTGTTGGCGTCAGTACGACTGCATTCTCCGTTGGAGTTGATTGTCTTTCTATTATTAGTGCGTATTTCATTTAGTTTGCGTTACGTGCTTCATATTTTATTTTGTTATTTTTGTTCAGTATATTTCATTTAGTTATCATTTCGTGTTACGTAGGGCATACAGAAATGCCTCGGACGCGATCAGACGACTTGTGCCCAGTGTTTGGTGCGCCTGAAACCTTTAAAGATAATATGCTACCGACATATGCGGACGTTATAAGATATTATTTATATATACGACAAGAACTTTTAAGAGAAAACAAACAGGAACCTGGTTTGGCTGATGTGTGTTCGCCATTAATGGAAATTAAAACGCTTATGGGAAAAAAGTTCAATTCCTATTGTAACGGACCAACAAATATTACATAAGATAAGAGAATACCATAAAAAATATCGTAATATTAAGAAGCCTTTGAAAAGAGAAGGTAAACTAAATTCTTCGAAAAAAGTTGTATCATTTAGAGAATCAGCGGAGAAAAATCTGTTGATATTTCATTATGCAAATGCAAGAACTTTTTAATCTGTACTTGCAAAATTAAAGTACCTGTAGCTGAAAGAGTTTTTTTTAACGGATCAAAGGACATTTCGAAGAATGGTAATTGGAAATATTGACATTAAAGCAAGCAAAATGCTTGAAAAAAGATTGCAACGCAAAGAAATGACAGCAGAAAGAAGTCAAAAGACAGTGAAGAAAAAACAGCTAATAGACTTTCTCCTTCTGTTATGGGACACATTTTGAATTCTTCAAGTTCTTCTGATGAATATGAAGATACTGAATATAAACCATGTGAAACGAAAAACACAATTATAAGTCAAGATTCTCCTTCAACTTCGCAAATGAGAACTGAGCTTCCAAATGTAGCACAGGCTTGCGACAGAACTGGTGTTTCTGATAGAGCAGCAGCAATTCTTATAAATGCAGCTTTAAAAGATATGGGAGTAATTACCAAAGACGATTCTTCTAAAGTAGTCGATCGTAGCAAAATCAGAAGGGAAAGAATAAAAACCCGAAGTGAATTGAAAAGGAAAATGAGGGAAAACACTCTTCATCGGAATATGGGATATACTTTGACGGCCGAAAAGACAAGACTTTAATTCGGGTTAAGGAAGAAGAAAGGGTAGCTAGAAAGACCATAACAGAAGAGCATGTTGTTCTACTTTCAGAATCAGGATCTATATATCTTGGTCATGTCACTCCTATATCTGGCAGTTCATAATATTAAAACAAGCATATTAACTTTTTTTAGAGAAAAATGTTGATCTTTCTAAGTTGCAAGCTGTTGGTTGTGATGGAACAGTGGTTAATACAGGTTCTAAAAATGGTATCATAAGACAACTTGAGCTTTCTATGGGACGTCCTTTGCAATGGTATGTTTGTTTGCTACATACAAAGGAATTACCATTAAAACATCTATTGCAACATTTGACGGAAACTACTGACCGGAAAAACTACTGTACCAAAAGGGTACTGTAGAGAAATTGGAACAAACGTTAGAATCTTGCGAAAAGATGCCTGTAATAAGCTTTGAAAAGATAGAAATAACTTTGCCTGATGTTGCCTTTGATGAACTTAGTACAGATCAACGATATCTCTACGAAATGTGTACTGGAATTTCAAACGGAAATATTTCATTAAGCTTGTCACGAAAGGATCCAGGAAAAATGAGTCATTCCAGGTGGTTAACGACAGCAAATAGAATTTTGAGATTATATGTTTCAACAAAAGACCCATCGGGGAACTTGAAAGTTTTAACAGAGTATGTTATTAGAGTATACGCATGCGCATGGTTTGATATTAAAACTCAGTCATCTTGTCGGCATGGGAGTCAACACTTTTACAGCATAATAAAAAAAATTTCTGCCTGAAGAGTTAAAGAGCATAATAGATCGAACATTGCAAAGAAACGCATATTTTGGTCATCCAGAAAATATTCTGTTGGCAATGTTGGCCGACAGCATAAAACACGTGAGAGAGTTGGGCCTTAGAAGAATTTTAAAATGTAGACAAATAGCTAAAGTAGAACAAAATGTTCGTGAATTTAAGATTCCTACGTTAAATTTCAAAGCAGACGACTATATAGATCTAATTGACTGGCATTCAGTTACACTTACTGAACCACCACTTACAGTATCTATTTCTGATAATGAACTTAAGGCGATGATTTTGGACGTTCCTGCTGAAATTGATATTTTAAGATTTCCGTGTCATTCACAAGCAGTAGAGCGCTGCGTCAAATTAGTTACTGAAGCATCAGCCGCGGTGTGTGGCAACGACGCACGAGATGGATTCATTAGATCAAGAATAGCATCTAGAATTGAATTACCCAAATTTGAAACCAAAAGTCAATATCTCCAAGTTCTATGAGGCAATTAACCTAAATGTTTAAAGACAAAGGATGAGAGGGTGGTGAAACTCGATATGCAGCCACCTCCACGTGGTGAGTTCTGGTTGTTTTCACACAGAAAACAAGCGAAGAGCTGCATGAAAAATTCATAAATCTTAAAATGTTATAGAGATTTCTGTGGCAAATTGGCAGCCAAAGATTACGTTGTAGGAAGTTCAAATTATCACACTTTTGATTAAACAGGCTAATAAAATAAGCTAAGCTTTTTTTTCAAACCTTTTCACTCCAACCTAATAAATGAATAAATAAATAAATAAATAAATAAATAAATAAATAAATAAATAAACATATATATATATATATATATATATATTATATATTTTTTATGATATTTTAAACACATACATATGCGTATTATTATTACATATATTATTATTACGCATGAATATTATAAGTTATAAAACACATTGTCTATTTTAATAGTGATTATTACATATATATATATAGATATATTATTATATATATATATA
>JABUQX010026809.1:42500-45000 GCA_015478945.1 Trachelipus rathkii
TTGATGCCAGTCAACTTCCAGAAAGGACGATACTTCAAATCCGATAGTTCATTTACAATACAGGCCAAGTATTTCTTCGAATAGTTTAAATATTTTATAGAAAATTATAGTACAACAATAGGATTGTTTGAAATTTAAATTGCAGAAAAATGAGCAATTTTCAGAACCAGATCAAACATAGAAAATATTGAGCCAAAAGAGATAATTCAATTAAAGACAGATTATCTATGGAAAAATATTTTTGATTAGTTTCTTATAAGAAGTTTCTAAAAATTTTCTTTTGATAGTTTCTTATATTAAAGAATGAAGAATGAATTCATCAGAGACATTTAAGATGGACTTTGAACTTTGAACTTTTAATTTTGAAATAAATAGGAATATTTATTTCTACTCATCCGATCAACATCAAATTTTCAGGGCTTGTATAGTTCGGCGAGATGCATCTTTTTTACTTAGATAATTCTTTTGTATACTCAAAAGAAAATTTTTTAAAATTAAAAAAATATTTTTTTTGAAAATTTGTTCCAAGAACAAATCCAAAACTAATGCATATATAAAGAAATTATTTAAGTAAAAAATGTGCATCTCTCCCGATTACATATGCCCTGAAAATTTCATCCACTTCGGCCTAACAGAAAAAAATATCGCAATTTTTCATTTCAAAATCCAAAAAAAAGTGGGTTGGTTTGGAAATTGGACAACGCTGAGCACAAAAGTCAAAAATTCGAAAAAGTACTTGTACAATATTGTAGGTAATGGACCTATCTATGCATATTTCGAAATAAATTCTGGAAGTTGATACGAAAAATGTCAAAAACATGGGTTTTGAAAAATTGAAAATTCTGAAAGAATGACTACAGACACAGAAAAGCACCTGAAAACAACGTTTTAGAGGACAAAAAAAGCTACAGTTTGGTGTTTATAGAGTCAAAATTGGCTGATAATTCCGAATTTTATGTCCATTTTTAGGGGGTGAAAATTGGGCGTAGCACGAGCCAAATATTGGATCATGCCCTTTTATTATGGCTAATTTATAATAAAAATAATTTGCATTATAATTATGTTATACATTTGTTTCCGAAACTGAAATATATTTGTTTGTCATGTATTGCACCCGCATCTTTATGTCTTTACGGTACTTTACCGTATAGCATTTGGGGATTAGATTCATTGGAAAAGTGGTATATTTTTTTATTCTCAAAAGCAAGCAAAAAAAAAAAATAGTTGAAACAAAAAAATGTTTTACTGTAACTCTGTAAGCACTAAGCTGAGTCAGAGTCGAAATTTTAAATTTGACTGCTGGAGTCGGAGTCGGAGTCGGAGTCGGAGTCGAAAATTTTTGTTAAAGAGGAGTCGGAGTCGGAGTCGGAGTCGAAAATTTTTGTTTAAGTGGAGTCGGTCGGAGTCGAAAATTTTTGTTTAAGTGGAGTCGGAGTCGGAGTCGGAGTCGAAAATCCAAATTTGAATTTAAGGAGTCGGAGTCGGAGTCGAAAAATTTATTTTACGACTCCGCAGCCCCTGATATATATATATATTATATATATATATATATATATATATATATATATATATATATATATATATATATATATATATATATATATTAGCACTATATATATATATATATATATTATATATATATATATATATATATATATATATATATATATATATATATATATATATATATATATATATATATATATATATATATATATATATATTTTATACATATTATATATATATATATATATATATATATTAAATAAGCTTTTATTTTATTTAATTTAAAAAATTATTTTCTTATTTATTTTTTTTCACATATTACAAACTGGCAACTCTATTTATGAGAAGTGTTGCTAATTTGGAGGAGTCATTTTATGACGTTTTCGAGAGGAGGCCTTGTGGAAAATCCTCAAAATAGACAAAATAATAATGTTTCTTTTTACGTTGCCATGACAACCAGTGTTTTGAAAGTAAATGAAATTCCTCCAGTCAATGATCCTTATGAAAAATAATGTTTTGGAAGAAAATAAATGATTTTTATGTAAAATTAGCGTCATTGTATAACATTTTAAACATTATTTTAATAGTAATAAATAGTAATTTGAATTATTTTCTTACATTAGTTGCTTTTACTTTTTTTAGAGGAGGCCCGGCCTCCTGTGCTTCCTCTGTAAAACCGCGCCTGAATATATATATATATATATATATATATATATATATATATATATATATATATATATATATATATATATATATATATATATATATATATATATATATATATATATATATATATATATATATATCACTCAGTTGATGCTGTAGGATATTTTCTAGGAAAGCGAAAGTAAAACTAGTTCGAGAGGTTGGGGAGAAAAATTTGAGCAATTCTCTCTTAAGCTTACTTTCGGCTTGCTCAACCATAAATGAACACATTAGTAACGAGCATTGTTACTAAAGGAATAAAATACCGGTCATTCGGAGATGTCTTGGA
>JABUQX010026810.1:0-40612 GCA_015478945.1 Trachelipus rathkii
ATATATATATATATATATATATATATATATTATAATTATATATATATAAATATATATATTATATATTATATAATATATATATATAAATAACCGTGTTACCAGAGTGCAGGAACGCTTGGACCCAACTCTTTTACACCCCACAAACCTCAACATTTGGAAAAAATAAAATTTAGTTAATGCTTGAATAATAATTTCTCAAATTATAGTTTCAAAAACAAAAGCTTTGAAGCCCTTTCAGGGAAGAGTTTGCTTATCATTCTTCGTAAATGAGATCTGCCCCACGGAAAGACGCCACTAGCTACACTTGTTGACGGGCATGCTAAAAATTCCCTTGCGACTTCTGCAAGATGTGGAAAAACTTTTACAATATCACGCCACAAAATCCAGTAGATCTTTAGTCTGATTCCAGCTTTTCTCTTTGATATTCTTCCGATCGATTGATAGAGGTCTTTTGACACCTCTGAACAAGACTCTTCACGCTGCTAGAAGCCAAAAGAACGTTCATGGATCAGCAGATGATCGCTAAACAGAGGGTAAATGCGTGTCTGCTTCTGTTGATCTTTTGCTTTTTATGGCTGGTAATATTTCTGCCTTTAGCAGCATTTCATCACATAGGCATCCTAATTAATTTTAACCTCTGTAAAACAGCGTGGTCAAGAAATTATGGTTTTGTATCTAGGCATTTAGAAAAGTTGCTGTTTGCAATGCGTCATCGTTTAACAGAGTTTGAAATCTATTATCTATTCTTCAGCATGAATGCTTCTGTCATCATTGAAAGTTTCATATCTTTTAATAATATAATATATATATATATATAATATATATATATTACTATTATTATATATAATATATATAGTATATATAATATATATATTATATATATATATATATATATATATATATCATATATATATTTAGATATATATTATTATATATTATATTTTTATTATACTAATATATTATATATATATATATAATTATATATATATTATATATATATATATAATAATAATATATATATATATATATATATATATATATATATATATATATATTATATATATATAATATTATATATAAGGTAGTGCACGCACGTTTCTTATAATTCATAGATGAATACTATCCGCTATCCGCAAAATATTAATGCGGATGCGGTTGCAGATGCGGATAGTATGAAAATTGATGCGGATGCGGTTATCCGCTACACCTCTAGCTGACATAAACATAGCAGGGAAAGCATTTTTTCTATCATTCCAAAATTTTATTGGGTCGCATTATCCACTTGATCACTGAAATAACTGAATAGTGATTAGTGAATACTCAGAAGACCAATTTGACCATGTGTCATGTTTTATGTGGCCATGTCGATCCCCCTCCCTCTCCCTATTTTTGGATCCCGAAAAGACGAAAAAATTTCGTTTATTTTTATACACTACATTGGGGGACGAACGAAGAACGAATATGGGGAAAAAGAGAGTTTCATCACTTCAGGGTGTAGGGAGAAGGGGATAAGATTTATTTTTTTCCAAGCCATTAAAAAAAAATTTTTTTGAAGAAGGAAGAAAAGTCTTTCATATTAGGTAAAAAATATTTAAGAAATATCAATATACCAAAATACGATATATCGAGCCAAAAATATCGATATTTCGAAATATCGATATTTTTTGTCCATCCCTAAGCCCTAGGGCTGAAACTCCCAAAACTATTCTAGTGCAGTTGAGAAAAAACAATATTTTGTAATAGAAGTTCTTAAAAAACTTGTTTAACAGCTAAAACAACTTTAGCGGATTCCAATTTTACTTGAAGCCCAAATCATCCTGAGCATTTTGGAATAAATGCTACGTCTTTAGCAGAACTTAAGAATTGAAATTAACAAGGTTGAGACTTGGTTGTTTCTTAAGTTATTAAATCTCCTTCTAATTGCCTAAAATGATATTTAAAAAAATAAACTCTGCACAAAAATTAATTTAATTTTAAAGTCTTTATAATATAAAACCAAAAACCTTAAACTAAGCCATAGGTTTACTTCATAGATAGGCTAGCTTTATGCTCATTTTTACTATGCTTGAATAATCTATCCAGTTGTAACTAGTTGCATCATTCAGAATGAACCAGGTCTTTCATCATTTCACATTTTTATATTTGTAATTCAGCCAATTTTTTTTATATAGGGCTGAACCTTGAATATGTATTTTTACTGAATTACCATAAATTATAACCAGATGAAAGATTAATGAATTTTTTATAACCATGATTGGATTGCTGCAACCTTTTTTTATCAAATAAGTATCACATATTACATAAACTAGCCTCATTTTTATAATTCAGTCATTGTCTATCATTTAGTCAATTGTTTGACTATTTTTTTTTACTGAATTTGTTACTCCATAGGCTAGTTTTATATTTTGATATTTGAGATAAGTTGAGAGAGGAAGCAGACTTATTAATTAGATACATTTATTTATTTATTTTTTTTGTGATTGTTTAGTTCAGGTCAATCACCTTTTAAGATATCTTGCAAGCATCATATCTTATAACCAGAGCCTGTCTCATTTCTGAGTATATAAATTATAACCTTTTAAAAAATTTTATACCATCCAATCTCTTTGTAGTATATTATATTCTGTATAAATTTTTTCAGAGGGATTAAAACTACCCGACTGAATACTGTATCGTTCTTCCATCCATCCACTTCAAGACCAGATCAATCTCCGCCTAAATATTATTATTATTATTATTATTATTATTATTATTATTATTATTATTATTATTATTATTATTATTATTATTATTATTATTATTATTATTATTATTATTATTATTATTATTATTATTATCTATAAAAATTAAGTTTTTAAAACCTTTTTTTTAACCATAACTTTAAATTTTCTGGTCTAATTTTTGAGTAAAATATTGCAAATTTTTTTGAAACTTTTTTCAAATATTCAGTTAGCCAAATAATTTTGGCTGTTTTCTTATTCATGGCGACCGTGACAGGACGGGCAAGGCGTAATTAAGAAGGATTGATCTGGGCTTGATGGAAATGGGAATCTGCGTAAAATAAAAAATAATAAAAAAAAAAAAAACTTAAATATTAGCGAATTTTTGAAATTATATTTTTACGAAACTCGTAACCATAATTTATATTTGTATTTTGTTTAAAATTTATCTTTTAAACAAACTTAAATACCATTTTTTTTCTTAAATTTGATTTTTTTTCAAAAATTTCGCATATTTTTGTCAAAACCAATTTTCTACGATTTACCTATTTTTGGTTGAAACAATTTTCACATTTTTTTTCCAAAAGTTTTTGCATATTTTATATTTTTAAGCAAAATTTGTTGCTTCCATAACTTTAGTCGAAAATTTTGTCTACGATATTATTTTTTTTTTAAAGATAAAAGTTTCGCTATTTTTTTAAAAAAAATTTTGTCTATTTTATTTTTTGTCTAAAATATTTTTCCCATAAATTTTCTTTCCAAAATATTTTTCGCATAACTTTAGTCGAAAGTTTTGCCTGCGATTTTATTTTATTTTTAAAAAATAAAAGTTTTGCAATTTTTTTTTGAAAGTTTTTTTGTCAACGATTTTCATTTTTTTTTTTTTTTAAAATATTTTTTTGCATAACTTTATTCAAAAGTTTTTCTCTGAAAGGTTTTTTTCTTGCCTATTTTATATCCTGCCAAAACGAGTTTTCGCATTTTTCTTGGTCTTAGTTTTTTTTTGGCCTACAGTTTATTTTTTTTTATTAAAACCATTTTTGCATAGTTTCTTTTGTCGAAAGCTTGTTGCATATTTTAATTTGCAATTAAAAGAAAATAATAAATATATAAATAAATAAATTAAAAAAAACATTTCTTTTTGTATTTAGCCTATTTTGATTCAGAACTATACATATTATCTTTTTGAATTTTAATACAGTTAATATATAAAAAAGTAATTTTTTTTGTTCTAACTTTGAAATAAGATCATCGAGTTTCATCAAAACTCATCATATATTAAAAAAACAAAAACAAAAACAAAAAAAAGTTAGTTAAAACTGTATTAGCATACTGTACATGTTTCAGATTTGATTAGTTAAAATTTTTATAAGTTTTTTCTTTTCAATATGGATAGTTTAAACCTTGTTATTGTTAAAACGTAAACTCATCCGAAGAGACATTACCTTAGAGTTAAGTAAAATCCAAACCAATATTCCCACATCCTTAGTGGAAATGAATAAAATAAAATATATGGTTGAAGATAAGGAGAAATCTTTAAAATATCTGGATAATTAAATACAAGATATCAAATTTTACAAACAATTTGATGCAGATAAGTTTGCACAGGAATATAATTTGTGTTTTGACTATCAAAGTAAATGTAATGAGATTCTTGCAATCATGTATTGTGCTACAATGGAACAATCTTTCAATACACCCCATCTATACTCCAGAGCTGGGCGCGCCTATAATTTTTTTGAGTGCGCCTGCGCCTATGCGCCTGCGCCTAATGCGCCTATGCGCCGGACATAGTGCGCTTTTTAGCGCCTAGTGCGCCTATATTTTTGGTTCACATCAATGCGCCTAGCGTCTATTGCCGCCTATGCGCCTTGCGCTTCTACGACTTTTTATCGCCGGGCTGGTGGGATGTTCGCAAATTTATGTTGCAAATAAACTTTAGGCGATTAATAAAAGGCATGCTTTTATAAGAAGAAAAACACACTTATTAATTTTTTGTAAATTAAAACACCGTTAAACATAATAATCTACAGGTCCTTTTCCTCCTCATGTCCTTGTGATCCATGTTTTCCCACAGGAGGTTCAGCTCGAGCGCTGCAGAAGTTGAAAATCTTCAGAGCCATAGTTGCCAATTTATTTGTAGTTTAAGAACTACTGAACATATATACTATATATATATATTTATATATATATATATATATATATAATATATAATTATTATATATATATATATATATTAATATATATATATTATATTATTATATATATATATATATATATATATATATGTTTACATGGTTTAGAATGATACAAGTTTGCCAAGCATCTAAGTTCTAACTTTTAAGGGTAAAAAAAAGCTTTGTTCCTGTTCATAGGCGCGTCTATAGGCGCACAGAATTGGCTGTGCGCCTTTGCTTAGTCCGCCTTTTAAAATTGTTGCGCCTATGCGCCTTTGCGGCTACGTGCGCGATAGGCGCATAGGCGCATAGGCGCATAGGCGCAACTTGGTGGCGCAACGCCCAGCTCTGCTATACTCTAATACAGATAGCATGATTCCTCATTCAGAGTCAAATGTAATGAGATTCTTGCAATCATGTATTGTGCTACAATGGAACAATCTTTCATTACACCCCATCTATACTCTAATACAGATAACATGATTCCTCATTCAGAGTCAAAATCTCATGTTGAGCTAGTAAATGAGTTAAAAGATGGGATTGAGCGTAATTTGAGTAATGAAATTGTAGAGAAGTAAATGAGAATTTAGATAGTGCTAAGGAGGTTTTATATGACCAATGCAACAAAGACACATCATTGAATATGAGTGAGTTTAAAGAACATTCCTCAGAAGTAAAAGTGGCCCCTGCTCCCTCTTCCCAAAAATTTGAAGAAAACACAGATGAGGAAGTAGGCCTACCATACTCTTGCTATACATTTCCTCCCATTCTTCAGCCTTATTGCTTGAGACTGCAACCATTTATGCTTAACCTCCCCAAAGTGTGTGAATTGATTTTAAATCCATATTTTGAATCACCTTCCCTCACTGTTAAATTTTTAGTACTTCAGTGGGACACATGTAAAGTTATACTTGGGGTAATTGACCTTATTTCCAATATGAATAATGGAGTTAAATTTGTTATTGTGCAGAATAGTTCAGTAAATACCAAATCCAAATGTAAATATATTCCTACCTTTGAATCCTTGAGTATTACATTAACCACAGAATTCATTTTTAATTTGCATAATGTACTTTGTGGTAATTACTGTATAGGACCTATTCAAGTACAATCAATTCCCATTAATCAAGACAATACAGTAACATTATCTTTGTTAGATTCTTTCCTATGTGAAATAAAAAAGTTGCAAAAGTGTTCTATTTTTGAAGAAAAAAGATTACATAAAGCTTCTGAAAAGTATATAGCTCCTTTATTTTTTGCTAAGTTTGATAATTGCATGTCACCTTGCTTCTCCCCAAAACCATTAAAATTTTTAAGCTATTTCCCAGGACCAGATTTCCTTTAGCCTGATAAATCTGATACTAAATTATATGCAAGAGCCGCAATTTTTTCCCCATCTCCAAATTCAAACATTATACCAAATAATAATAAAAATACTTGTGTCTTAAATATTAGCCAAAGGGGAAAAAACCATCATCATGAATATCTGAAAGGGTGTTCACAATTCTCTAAATTTTCCTTTGATAATAAATTCAAACTTAAGCATAAGAATGAAAATCTCCTCTCATTTGATAGAGGAAAAGGGCCATATTTTTTAGAATGCCATGTTGAAAGCTATATAATAATTTACTTCATTCTTGAGAAACAAAACCATAATGGTGTATTGAGAAATACTGAAAAGAAGGCTGCCCTTAAAACTTACTATGATTTTAAAATTCTAATACTAAATAGAATTGAAGTGCATTTATATTTTATAATTATTCTAGATATTTTTAGTTTATTTTTTTTATTTAGTACAAATTTAAGTTGATTATTTTTCATTTTTTCCCTCTCATTTAACATAATTTTTTAAAATATATTTTTTGTCCAAACTTGATTCTTTTGTTCAATTTAAATAAATTGAACAGTTCTGCTGGGAGTGGACAAAACATAGTTTTTCTTATAAAACATTTTAGTTAATTTTAAATATTTTTCAAGATTTTGATGCCAAGAAGTAAAACTAATAATATTCTTTAAATTTCATTAAAATATATCTCGCTAAATCTGACAGTGAAAATAAGCATAAATTTAGATTTTGATTATGCTTTTTTAAAACTCTAAATATATTTTTTTTATTTAATTAATTTTATAATGTATTAATTTATCTCAAAATTTAATATATAAAATTTAAGAAGGAGATTATACCTAAGTAAAATTTCCTTATCTCATTCTTACTTTAAATTGGCCCACACATTTCCAGAATGAAATAATCTTTGATCATATCAAAAAAATATTTCTAAAAAAGGAAATAGTAAGAAATAACTTTGGACTCATTTTTTCCACGAGGCGAAGTCCTTGTTCCATGTTTTTATGAATAGGGCTTAGAGCTTTACAACAACAGATTCGAAGAGCCCTAAGGCAAAAACTCCCAAAACTATTCTAGTGCAGATGAGAAAAAACAACATTTTGTAATAGAAGTCTTAAAAAACCTGTTTAACAGCTTAAAACAACTTTAGCAGATTCCAATTTTACTTCAAGCCCAAATCATCCTGAGCATTTTGGAATAAATGCTACGTCTTTAGAAAGAAAACTGCATGAAATAACAAAGGTGAGACTTGGTTGTTTTCTTAGTTATAAATCTCCTTCTAATTTGCCTTGAAATGTATTAAAAAAAATAAACTCTGCCAAAAATTTATTTAATTTTAAAGTCTTTATAATATAGAACCAAAAATCTTAAGCTAAGCCATAGGCTTACTTCATAGATAGGCTAGATTTATGGTCATTTTTTCCTATGCTGAATAATTATCCAGTGTAATTAAATTTGCAATCATTCAGAATTGAACCAGTCTCTCAATATTTCACATTTTATTATTTTAAAGTATCCAATTTTTATATAGGGCAGAACCTTGAATATATATTTTTTACTGAATTACCATAAATTATAACCAGATGAAGATTCATGAATTTTTTATAACATGATTGGGATTGCTGCCAACCCTTTTATCAAATAAGATTCATAATTACAATAAATTAGCCTCAATTTTATATAATTACAGTCAATTGCGTCTATCATTTTAAGTCAATTGTTTGGACTGTTTTTTTTACTGAATTTGTTACTCCATAGGCTTTTATATTTTGATATTTGAGATAAGTTGAGAGAGGAAGCAGACTTATTAATTAGATACATTTTATTTTTTTTTTGTGATATAGTTGTTACAAGAAGGGAAGTTGTCCAATCACCTTTTAAGATAATCTTTGTGCAAGCATCATTTCTACGAAGGGTTTATAAGAAAAAAACCAGGAGCCTGTCTCATGTTCTGAGTATGAATAAAATTATAACCTGATTTAAAGAATTTTTTACGTGGATTTCATAAATAATTAATAAACCATAAGGTGATCCTTCTTGTTGTTTAGGTGACATTAATTATATTCTCTGTATTTACCTGGACTATAGTTTTAATTCGAAGAGGGATTTAAAATACGTGTGCCGAAAACTCTGGATACTCTGCATTGCGATGGTTCCATTCATCCACTCAAGACCAGATTTCAATCCCGCCTAGATATATTATTATTATTAATTATTATTATTATTATTATTGATTATCTTTATAAAAATTAAGTTTTAAAAACTTTTTTTTTTAACCATAACTTTGAATTTTCTGGTCTAATTTTTGAGTAAAATGCAAATTTTTTTTCAAAATATTTTTTTGAAACTTTTTTCAAATATTCAGTTAGCCAAATTAATTTTGCGTGTTTTTTTTTGATTTGACTTGGGAACATCACTTCGACGAATCCTCACAGTGAATAACTATTTTGGCAGGACGGCAGAGCGTGAATGAAGACTAAATTAAGAAGGATTATCTGCTCTTGATGGAAATTGGTGATATAGTGGAATACATGCGTAAAAAAAAAAAAAAAAAAAAAAAAAAAAAAAAAAAATTCTTAAATATTAGCGAATTTTTGAAATTATATTTTTACGAAACTCTGTAATATAAAGTGTTTAGTACCGGATTATGATTTTATTTTGACCTCAATATATTTTTAATTGTCTTTTAATATTTTTTAAATTCAAAAATAAAAGGAAAAAAAAAAAAAAATTTTTTTTCTGAAACTTGTTTTTTCAAGAGATAAATATGGTAGTTCGCCTATTTTGTCAAAGTTGAAACTCAATATGTTAATGTCATAACTATTTTAGCGTATTTATTATAATAGTAAATTATATTTTGGTTAGATTCCAGAGATTAATGTGACGATTGTTTGATGTTTATCCAATGAATGGGAGACTGGTGTTGTGTGTGCTTATTGAGTGGGTGATATTATATCAATAAAGCTCATCTAATATGATGATATCGCCATTAACTTGATAAGTAACGTCGTATAGAGTTCTACGATTGATAAGTAGATTGGTTTAGCTCTAAAAGATATAATAGTTACCTTCTCAGCAACTCATAATTGTTTATAAATTTTTTGTCATATTTTATTTTTTTAGTCTAAATATTTTTCTGAAACATAATATAATATTATATAATTATCTATATATACTATCTTTATTTGTTATTTTTTTTCCTGTTTTAAGTTTTATTTCATTTAGTAATCTCTTATAATTAATGTATTACCTCCTACACTCAATTATATATACTTAATAGCTATTGCTCTATATAAGAGAGCTTCTTCAATGTCTTCGTTAAACCATATATATCAACTTGTGCTTTATGTTTCTTGTGATCCTATGCTCTATATGTCAAAAAGAAAATGTTGCATAACCATCAGTGAGTTTTTTTATAAATTATTTTCCTATTTGAAACTTGTCTATTGACACAAATTATTCTACGTCTCACAGGCAATAGTCTTCCTCTTGAGCTAGAACATGAATTTATTTCCTCATTCACGTTTCCGTAGTAAATGATTCTTACATGCGCTCGTGAATATGCAATTGAGAATTTTTTATTTATTCAATTTGTAGAGACCCAAGGACCATTGGACAAACTGATGAGAGCATATCCCCACCATATCATTCTGGAAACTTGCTCTCTCCACTTCTCCTAAAAATTTTTAATTATTCACCTCGCTTCATGTTTTACACGTGAGGGAAAAGATCAAACGAAAGTGGATTCCAATGGTCATTTATATACACTTAGCGTAGAATAATGATTTTCGACTATAGTGACTAACTAGAATTTTTATTTTGGTAATAGTAAATCAAATACTATATTAAGGTCGTTTTTGAAATATTGATGCCCATAGGCTCGATGAAACTCTAGCTTTTCAAGAGACTGATAACTCTCACTATTAAAGGTTATTTGTATGAAAGTAGTATTGCTTAACAAAGATAATATAATAACATTTATAAATACGTTAATTGATTTTTGTATTCTATCAAAAGCTCTCTCTCTCTCAGTACAGTAGACGTGGTATTTGATTCTTTCGAAATATGAACGGTTTTACTTCCATGATATTTGTTAAACAATAATCACCATTCATGTTTATATACAGATATGTCATTTCGTGCGGCAGGGTAAGACGTGATTAGGGATACCACATTTAGCTCTAGCAATATTATTTGTCACGTGTGCTTCTTTTAAACTGAAATATTTTTAAAAATTTTTCATAAAAAATATTAAAAAATATAAATTATTTGAAACCATTTTACTTACAAAACAATGTGAAGAGAAAAGGAGAATAAAATCATATTAGAATAAAAAGGTTTAAAATTTAAAATAAAAACGATAATATGAAGGTAAAGAGAAAAAGTAGTAATAATTAATAAAAATTATAAAATAATACAATATATATAATAAAAATATGGATAATTATGTTAAAAGATTATAAAAAAAATTTAAAATGAAGCATACGCTCTTAATAGAATAAATTAAAAAATGAGGATCGCGGAGATGCGTTTTATCCTTATAGAGAATACTACTCATAATATCACTTGTAACCTAGTCAACTTAAGGTCTCTACTAATTGGTATGGATAGCAGACCAAAGTGTGGTGCATTAAAATATATAAAAAGTTGAGCGCCAGAATTGCGACACAAATGTGGAGATGTGTATATTGGTAATAAATAGGCAAAATAACTCTTTAATTATTAAGTAGTTTAATATGGTCGAAAATTCGGGGTATAGATATAGAGTTATTGATCTGGTACTATCGGTATTGGAATTAAATTTACAAACGAAGAACCGAAAGTGGTCTCAAAAGGTATAATAATGAAATCGTGGATGAGGTGTTAATGGATACTTTTTAAAAGAGCATAGTAAATTGTATTTATCTCACAGACAACTGAAAGAGCCCTATAACAAATAGTATTTTAAAATTAATCTAGCAATGGATGATTTTGTTGAAAATAATCATATAATTTGCGATGTGGCGTTACCGAGGTTTGCTCCTTAATTACGTAAAAAAAATGATTATCAAAATGATAAGTCTCATACAGCCTAACATCAAAATCATAACAGTAATTTAAAAAAAGAAAGAGAAATTTTTTTTTTGTTTGTTTTATTTTTTTTTTTTTTTTCAGTTTTTTTTTGGCAATAAAAGAGATTCCAGATTTTCCATCAAGTAGACTGTCTTTAGCAGGTAAATCAATCTTATTAATTTAATCGCTCTTGCCCTTCACTGTTCGACAGGTAGGTCGCCATGAAGATAAAAAAAAACAGCCAAAATTATTTGGCTAACTGAGTATTTGAAAAAGTTTAAAACAAAAACGATTTTTACAAAAAAAATTTTATTATGCCCTGATTTTACCCTCCAAAAATTATCTTCCCCAGAAAATTCCCAGTTTATGGTTCCAAAAATAATGGTCTATTCTCAAAAACTAACCCTTTTATATTATCTTAATAAAACGGAAATCATATAATTAAAATACATCAATTTTAATAATAAAAACGTATATTTTTAACCGACACACGGCCCCACAAGATTCTCATATTTTGGTTCCTTTGCAAGTCGTATCACAAATCTCGCTGCGTCCACTACATAGATTGGGTTGATTCATTAATGTGAAAACCGATTTACCATTCTTTCAAAATGTTACTTTTCCCTAGTTAATACGACCTATTAGGTCGTATCCCCGAGAAGGCTAGTTTAAATCCCCCTATATATAGAAACACCATCATTTATTACTCCCATTAGGTCATTATACACATAAACATATTTTTCACTTACCCTAAAGAAGTAACACCTCTTGATTGACTTGCAATGTTATGTAGATTTTCGAAGTTTTCATTCCACAAATTTTGGATTAAATATCAAAAAATTCATTTTCCATATTTCATTTCATCAGTCCAGAAAGCACCATCCCAATACATTATTCTATATTATTGTATATTATTAATTTATCATATATCAGAAATGAGACAGGGCTTCCTGCATTGACTTTGATCTGTTTATTCTTATTCTAACCTTATGAAATGATTCGTACTTCCTTCTTTTCAAGTCCCCATTCTTCCTCCCTTCCAAATGCTCTTTGCAATATGTATCTATATTTTAACATAGTGTTGTTTTTGATTCTCTGAAATTTTATAAATCTATCGATTCTCTGAAAGGCTGCCATTTTGGAGTTCATATTTATACAAGGTATGTCATTTTCATTGAGAAACTTCGCGACGTAATTTGAGGATGAAGTTGTATTGCTAGAAAAGAATAATTTTTAATGAAAACAAATCAGTTAATGAAGAGAAAAGTAATAAAAAAAACGATAAATGCTGTTACTTGTTACTTACAACAAAACTTATACCCTTTCCCCTCTCCCCTTGTGTTATGGCGTTCCTTTCTGTATGGAAACTTTAATAAGGTTATATCTTTTTCGTACCTTCCCTGCTTCTAAGCAGTAAAACTAAAACCAATTAACAACTTATCTCAAAGAGTTTCCATACCTCAGGATTACTTACTTCTTATCTTCTTTTCATCTGTACCCCTTTTGGTTTTCTATTTCCTAAAGTTGTGAGCATTTTCCCTGCTCCCTCAATATTGTAATATTCAAGTAGTGTAACTGCTCGCAATGTCTGCTCTTACCATGTCTCTTTACCATATTTATTGAAAACTCATATTCGGGTAAAAAGAAAAACTTTCCTCAATATATATAATATCTATCTTGGGTAAATCTATATTTTTATCTATTAAACGACTCAATAGGAACATTTTTTTAAAACCAAAGAAAGCCAATAATAATAGAGCTTAAAACTTTTATAGGTACAATGGGTATTAATATAATAAATATGTGGCTCACTGATATTACGATCAAATTATTTCATCACAAAACTAGCCTATACCAGCTGAAGTGAATCGAGTGCATTCATAAGCACATTGGCAAAATTTCTATCTAGCTAATATCATCACTCACTCACATCTCTCAACCAGAGAATAAAGTGATCAGAGATCACTCTTTATAAATATTTACAAAATACAACCCTATAAATACTTCTGCTATCTTTATTATAAATATCTGAAAAATTTAATTAAAAATCTTTCTATTGTGAATAAAATACTTTTTTAAATACTCCATTTTTTATTTTATGATGATACATCTTTTTCTATACACAATGTTAAACGTTATACTCGTTCTTCCAATACTCATTCTCTGTTCTCTCATATAAAGTTTGACACTTGTCCACATTCAACAACTTAAAAGATGGGGGTTCTCATTGAATTCTAATTTCTATGCAAATACCTGAGTATGTTGTTCTGTGCGTTCGCTTCTTACATCTTCGTATTTTTTACACTTCTTTAGGGGTATCGACAATATATTAGTATACTCTCTTCTTTACATTGTTATTTTGTTTTGTGTGTTTCTTTTTTATTCTTTGTGTAGATGTGTAATCTTGTTGGTTTATGATATATAGAGTTATTTTAACGCTCACACCTTTAATATATCATTCACTACTATAGTGTTGTTGTTTTAGCTTAATTTATTTGAAATGTTGTTGTTTATATTTTTATTGTTAGCTCTCTGCATTAATCACTATTTCAATTTCACTATTTTAATTGTGGGGTTGTGTCGTCAGGTGGAAATTCTTTGCATTCGGATTTTGTTATTTTTTTAGGATTTTTTATTTTTTAATTATTATCAGTGGTGAGTACCAATATACATGGCTTTTTGATGTTTTCAATTACGAAAACGGTTGATGCTTTTAATATGTTTTTTCTTAGTTACATTTCTTTTTTTTGGTATTCAATTTTTCTCTTTTAAAGATATTTGGTTCTTTAAGGATAATTCTGCGAATTTTAAATATAAGCATATTTGTAGATAGATTATATCATTTTGTATATTAAATTTACATATACTTTTATATTATAATATATTACTCTCATAGCAGAGTTGCTTAAAATATTTTGTGGTGCTATATATAAGTATACTTATTTACCTCAAAAATATATATTACACTATAACAACAGTGAATATATATTCAATATATATAGTGAGGCTTGCATATTCATATTTTATGTTCAATTCAATATTTTACGGTTTACATTTATATGACCTTTCCATCATCCTTTTCCCGCTTTGACTATCTGTTAATTATCATACGTACCTTGTTTTATTTGCTCTTATTTATTATTTTTAATAGATTATTGATGGAATAACTTTTTTCATAATGTAGTTTGGCTGCAAAATTATTATTAACGTTAAAGTACAAATTTTACATCTGAAAATGGAATTTAGATTTTAGGTTAAACCATGCAATTAAACACCCTTAACTCAGAGAGAACATTAATAGTTAAAACCTTTAAGATAATCTTTCTATTCTGTACTTCACACCTTACTTATTATTATGTTCCATATTATTAAGTTAAATTTAGGAATGATAATTAAGGATAATGGTCTTATTATATTATAATTAAATTGTAGGTTATTATAATTTGTAGCTAAAGTCTATTGGTTATAAACCTTAGTTATTATGGATTTAGGAATTTATATAAAATTTTAAGGCTTTAAAATAATAATTACTAGAAGATAAATTTGCAAAGCTCTTAGAAGTAACGTGTCTTTTCAGCATCCATGGTTGTGTATTGTTAACTCATTTGTGGTATGAAATATTTTAGGAATAAAATTAACTTAGTACGATTAATTTAATTTAATAATGGTGACCTCTACTTCTAGGAGAAGGTATGCGCGATTGTTCTTGTTTTTGAGATCACCTTATACTGGGGAAATCGTGTGTGTAGAAGTGCCAATTGACAATCGAGTATTATCATACATAAAAACATTAAACGACATGAGTGATATTATTATCTAGCATGAAATTTCTCAATCCAAGTCAAGAGATAAAAACTCATACTTTCTATATTTCTCTACTATATAGTTACTACTTTTTGACCTCATAATTATTTTGTTATAATCATTTTACATTTAATCATTAATAATATTTATATATTAAGAAGCCTCCATATATAGCTTAACAAGAGGATGTACTAAACATCAAATAAAGTGAGTTGAACACAAAATTTAATAAATACTATTATATAATAATTTACTTGATGAAAATATATCACAAAATTAAACTTACTTTGCGAATATTTCGGTATATTTATTGTCTAAATTTGTGCATTAGGTAATTAAAAATTGTTTATTAAGTTTTTATTTTTATGCTTAAGGGATTAACTTATAGAACTATTGTGTGAAGATAAAGAAAATTATAAATTAATTATGTTTTTACATCTAGTTTTTCTTAATAATTTTATACTTGGTAATTCTTCCAAGATCTAGTTTTAGTTGGACAACTCGTGCACATAGATGTTCTGTATTCTCTAGTTTATTCTATTGGTAGGGAGGATTTGTTGGAAGCGATTTTCAGTATTACATGGTCAAGTGGCTCTTTTCGACTTAAGTGTTAGGCTTTGTTTAAGGGATTTACGGTTCTTTTACTTTACGGACCATAAAATCACGCTAGCTTTGCACACACCAATACCTAATAGCACTTATATCTTATAAAAACAAATATTAAGGCGAAAAAATATCATATTTAGTGCTTCATCTTAAGGATCGTTTGTAATTTATTACGTTATTTTTAGGATTCCAGTTTTATTTTCATCTTAAATATAAGATATGGCTGAGTTAGTAGTCAAGCATCCAACAATTGCTAGCTAAAGTGTGTTAGTTGTGCTTAAGTGATTATGTGTCAATTTATTTGTTGTAATTATTTCACATTTTAGTCTATTAAACTAATTATTCTTGATTACACTTTCGAATATTATAACTTTGATCAATGAATTTATCACAATAGCTATCGAGCATATAGTATTTAAAAACGTTCATTTTGAGTATAAAATAAGGGTGAATAGTTGTTAGGTGCATATATGGATTTAACTTAAGTAATTAAAATATGTTATTCATAATGCTCTATTACATTTTGAACATGTTAGATTTTTTCGCGGTAGGGAACAACCTTAAGCGAGGTCACCATGTTAGCTTGATTGCCACGAATATAATTCTTCTGCAAATGTTATTTAGTTAATAAAAACATTCAATTATATTAGACATATTTATAGAATTAAATCACAATTACAAACACGGCTCATTTTTAATGGAAGCAATAACTTAAAACTTTCCTCACTGGTTACAATTTTAATCGCCAATGAACACAACAATTATATAATATACATCTTGAATTTAATATAAATTTTTTTTGAATCCTTATCATCTGCTAATTTATTTTTATATTATTTAGTTGTTTTAATGGATTATTATTTGTAGATTAACATTACCCCTAATACATTATATTGATTTTAAATATGATGCGAAGCAAATAATGGGAACTATGTTGTGCAATTACTCGGTACACGACTCAATCGTGTATTATGTTCAAATTGCTTTTATAAATTATCACTTATTTCGTAGGTGGTGAGCTTCATTATTATCATTCTATTTTTATCAGGACTCCATTGATAACCAGACTAGACAGGGCAAATACCAGGGGAATTTGGTGTATTGAGAGAGGGTAGAAATCGTAGAGTCTCTTACTTTCGATATTTTAAGTGGGAAGGAGAGGCGGTATATCTCGTAAGGATCAAGAAATAACAAAGGAGAAACTTATTACATTTTGAGTGGTGACATTTTCAGACACTGGTGTGAGATACGGACTTAGGGAAGACATTAAGCAAGGGGCGAGGTTACCGTGACGTCCTTCATAGCATGGGTCGCAACTTCAGATCATAGCGGAGTCAGGGAGGAAAGTAGATCGGGTTCATTGACTAAATTTTATCCGAGCTCAATCCAACCTATTTACACATAGTGAACTCTAATCTCACTGAGAACTCACGAGAGAATTAAGATATGTAGAATTTTTAGCGTCACATTTCTTATCACATTGAGAGATACACGAGAGAAGGTCGTGACCATTTAATTTAGATTATTCCATCACCGTAGTCACAGCATAGTTAGATAATCACGACAATACTTAGCAAGACATCACAAGTGTGAAATGTGAGACAATACATGGGACTGTATTTGTTCTTAGCATACACTTACTAAGAAAGGATTAATCTTTAGGGAGATGTATCCCTGACGGGGTTCATATTAACTAATGCATTGGAGGAAAAAATAACATTACTCATTGGCTTCAGATGACCACGCAAAGACACAGTACGATCCTATTTGTGAGCATGCAAATAAACTAGATAGAAACACAGCTCATTATATATCGTATTTGAAACGCAGAAGGAAGCGGTCAGTACGACTCCACAAACAAACGTTGGGGACTGAGATTAACTTTTATACAGGCTTGTGATCGTAAGTGCTCGAGAAACTAATCATGTGAGTATTGAATATTACTTCCGATTATATGCATTTAGAGACATTATTATTGTATCAGTATGTCTCTGTATATTTGTCGCATCTAATATTAGCATAATATTATTTTTGCTACCTGACTGCCACAACAGAATTGTGATTATTCAATGTTTAGTGTATTCACTCTAGTGTGATCTATCCCATGATGTGCATAATTAGAGTTCAAATACGGAGTGAGCAAAGGAGTTAGTCGATTGTGATTGATCTGACACTATAATTGATTGAGCAGAGTTAGATCTATGAAGTTTTCTCGAGACCTGAGTGTGCAAGTGAGAGTGGCTTAGGAGTAGTAGGTGTGAAATGTATGCGAGGAGCTAAGAGTGTTGTGGTGGCTATTGCGAATCAGTATAGAGTCAAGACTGCGTATACACTCACTGGAAGAAATTGGTGAATTGAACTTATCATTAGAACACATATGAAAAAGAAGCAAAAGCTAAGGAGATATAGTGTAAAACTTATGGGGTATGGATTATTGTGCCTCTGCAGCATCTTTGTTTATTATTGAGAAGCAATAGTCATTATTAAGACAATTGAAGAAATTGCACATTTTGATTGATTGACATATACAAGACACATTACATCAATATTTGTTGATTTTGAGCCAGCGCGTAAGGTGGAAGTAAGCAATATAATTTATTATTTATCTCTGCAATTATTCTACTATACTTCATAATTAATTATTTATTGGACTATTAGTGACTTATTTCTTCATTTTATAAATTCATTTTTAATAGGTATTCACTAGAGGACTGACTTAAATTTCACTCACTTATAATTTTTATTTTAGTTATTATAGCATAATGATTTTCATTACATGCCTATATTCTATAATGTTGGAATTTCAGTACCACTATAGATACTTTAATTAACAGTTATTGGATCCATTTTAATATAAGAGAGATTTGTCTTGTACGTTCCTCTAATTCTGTGATGGCTATATTGTTTTCCGCAACTATTCCCGACACATGCATCGTTCAACATTTGTGGTTAGCTTGTTCCTTGTGAAGATGGGAAAAATGTTCCATTACGCATATTAGCTGCACATAGATTGTTCTAATTGTCCCTTCGTTTTTGTAAGTATTTTTTTGTGTAGGGTTATTAAAATAAAGTGTTAACTTTACTGAGATGTTATAATTTATAGTTAGAGCTTAGACTATTTTCTCTATACTCACATATTTACCATAATACAGTTAGAATTATGTGAACACATTAGTTTCTTCTTTTTGATTGGACTCACATCAGGTAAAGGGGTGGCAGTGTGTGTGATTAGTTTTTTGGAATTTCGCTTGTTTTCCTCACTTATATACGATGTTTATTACAACAAGCACTTTTTCGATTATTTGAACTTTTTGGCGTGCCCCCTCTGACCTAGAGTTTTTAGTTGAAGCCGTGAGTAATATTAAAAACGATAATGAGGCGTGCATAATAGCAGTATTCACCAATATCATATTTTATATTTATATGTCTTTATCCATTCAATAGAACAAGTCCAATATTCAATATCAAATACAGAAGATAGCTATTTAATATGAGACAAGCTCGTAATGGCATAAAGTATATTTCCTGTCCAATCATATTTTCCTTATACAAAATACATAACTTTATTTATTTTAGGTGAAGTTATGTATGTTATAACGAGATCACCTATCTTTAATTTCATTGATATTAAGGTATGCCACAATCTTTATAAGAGGTGGCATTAGACACTAATTATTATACCATTATTAAGTTCTTGGATTTAATTTAACTCCCTGTGATATTATAATGTTGGGTGATTATGTTTGTGAGTTATATTTTTTTAATCTATTATATGGCTCTGATTTAGTGAGATGTATGATCTTCTTAAAGTTTATGGGTGTGATGGGTATTTACTTCACTTTAATTTATCTATAGGTTCTTTCGTCATATGTACAACGGCAGCTTACAATTTTCATATATATTTTTTTATTGAGTTTTAGATATTTTAGTTATTATCGATTTTTTTGTGTGTCTTTAGATAATATGTATGGGCGATGTCTAGGATACTCGAATACTTTAATGTGCGAGCTTGATGCTAATATAGAATGGTTTATTAATGATAAAAGTATAGTAGCTAATATATTTTATAAAAATATATTTCATTGTACTACTATTATTGCATCTATATAAAAAAAAGTACCCAAACTTAGAATTGAGTGTTGTATATTATACTAAATAATGTATTATTATTATATTATTATTTAGGTTAAGGTATATTATATATTATATTATATATATTGGGTATTATATATTTATATATCATGATAAGAGTTCTGGAGAAAACTGATTGAGGTGAGTATATTATATCTTTTAAGTATATATTTTTTTTTTTTTTATATAGTTGTTTTATTTTAAAAACTAACTACTGTATATTATATACATTTATGTTACTCACTATTATATTTATTACAAATAAACAAACTTGATGGCTAATTAAGATTCATAATTATAAATATGAATAAAATTTATCATCTATATGTTTCATTATTTACTTTTAAATAATTTGTCACAAATTCACCCATCGTATTGACATTAATCACTAAAAACCAAGTGCACTGAAAAAAATGAGCAACCTCTGTCCACTAATTCAAAATTACCTTAGTTACTACAACAGAATATTTTTAGTACTATCATGTGAAAACCACATATATAAAGCAGGACCTTCTTGTTCCACAATCTTGATAGAATTTCTAATCTCAAATTAACATCAATAATTATAAATATATAGAAGTACTGGAGTTTACCATTCTATCTGATAGTCTTCGGTTGTGGTTGGGTACTGATCACTGGCACTAATTGGTTATTTTGCGCAAGAGAACGATCATTCTAGCATCTCTTATTACAAGTATTCGATTTCTTACAGACATTGAGTCCTCTTCGATTATATTATTAGCTTAGGTGAGATTACGCAATGGGCGAGACATTAGATGTTAATGCCATTTACGAATACCTTTTAGTGATCTCTTCTATTTATTCGTTTGTGATGTTTTGTGTGTTGAGGTTTATTAATATCTCATATTAGTTTAGTTATAAATTAGAGGTAGAGAGAAGAGAGAAGAGATGAGACGATAGAGAATACGATAGAAGTGTGCTGAGACGAGACAGAGTGGAGGATATTAATGAAGATGATGTAGAGAGTGATAGTAGAAGTAGATAGATACTACTAACTAACACACAACAGTAATTAGCTCCCCTACCCATCCTATCTATTATCATAATCTTATATATAGTACATTTATGGTATTATTATTATTATATTATATATTGCGCAAATATCATTTTAATTTATAGGTTGACTCCTAGGTATCAATATAATACCTACATCCATAATTAAAATAATTCATCTTCACATGTTTAATATTGTCACCCAACAATTACCCAATAAATTTACAAGGCCTACCCTATACATTTATATATATTATAAATATATAATAGTTACTTTGATATATAATTTCAACTTATTAGTAACTCTTACTAATTTTTAATTTATATATTATATTTATTATTTATATACATATATATTGTTCTTTATGTGTTTATAAATATATTATACTGGATTTATATTTTAGTGAGAGATTGTTTATTTTTTATTATATTTATATTAATATTATATTAATATTAATTATTGAGATATATTTAATAAAATAGCATGTATACTTAGCCAAAGAGATTGATATAACCAAATTTTTATTTACATTGTTTATGAAAAAGAATATTGATTATTTCTTTGGATTATTATATTTGGGAAAAATCTATGTCATTATTATATATTATTATATATTTTTTGACTCTATTATTAAGATATTTTTTTTTATCTGAATTTACTAATTATTTGAAATGGGGTGAGGGGCTTGTGATGTGTATATTGGCTTATGCTATATCTTATACTATAAGTTTCTGAGTACTAAAGATGACAGTTATGATATGAATCGGAACGGAGATAATCGGATACTCCAAATTGGAAGCCTCAGTTTGGCACTGTTATATTTCAACTTTTCAATTTTGTGGGATCTTTTTACTTGTTTAATTTTCTTTAGCACTTATATAAATAATATATAGTATGCGCTTATTTTGCATTTTTTGAGCAGGTTAGTATAATATAAGATCATAATATAAACAACTGTAGGATATATATTAATTATAGATATATTTATTTATTTATAAGTATTTTTCCTTTACGTGGATTTTTAAGGATAATTATTAATCAAGCTTAACATAACGGTAGTTGGTATAGATATACATATAAATAGTGACATTTTTTTGTAATCTTTACTATTACTATATCTGTTGGTATCAGTCATGTAAAATTGTCTAAAATGAAATGAGACACGATAACAGTAAAATAAACTATGTATAAGTTAGTCTATGAGACATATTGTTTTTTTTTAATAAGGAAACTATTACGGTGTAAATTTCAGGCACATATTTAATAATTGTCATCAATCTAATCCTTTACATTGTGTTTCGATTATCTTAAACGTTCTAATTTGTTGCTCTTCTTCACTTAAGAGAGTTTTTTTGATTTTTTTGGCTATATTTCTGTGATATTTCGTTTTTGCACTGAATCTTCTATGTGATATTTTTTTGGTCTTTTATTTATAAATTTATAAATTGGTTGCGATGTGATTAGTTTATAAATTTCTTAGTACATAAATTTACGATAAGAACAGATGTATAATATGTTATGCATTGGGATTATTGCTTATTTGTTTTGCCCTGATTTAACATATGGTGGGAAATTGGTGGTTTTAGGACAAGGATTCAATTATAGGCCTTATGCTACTCGTCTTTTCGTGGAGTAACCTAATATAGCTTCTTCCGAGCATATGTTTTATGACAACATGAGAATAATATTCTAAACTCTGGCTCTCCAATCTACCTTCAAAACTAATTCCTTTATATGTACATTATACATGCTTTAATTAGATATAATCAAATATATATTTTATTCTATAACATAGAATTGACGATTCTTTATTAACTGTCTTTATATTTACATACTCAACATAATTACATTTATTCTCTCGCTTTGTTTTACTACATTCTGCACGGGTCCTACAAGTTTTTTTAACATATGTGTATCGCACTTACTTTACATCATCTCCTCTTCTTCAAAATATAACTCACTCTCTCTTTTTCATTCTGACAACAACTATGAAAAGTTGATATACCAGTCAAAGCGAGGTGAAACTCACTAAATTACTAATCTTAAAAAGATAATGTCTTATTTTTCAAGCTTAATTTATATGTATTCATAAAATGCAGGTTAGACTCACTTTGGATTTGATTTTTCCACTTGTAAATCCATTCCTATTTATTGGTCTCGGAGTAGCGAAACTTATGTTATAGCGAGGAATCATTGTTACGAGTATGTACTTATTTGGCTAAATTCTCTAATATGATTTTCTAGGGTTTGTTGCCTATACTAGAGTGTTTAGTAAGTCAGCCATTTTTGTGGTTAATTCTTTGTATCATGACTCTCTCTCTGTGATTTCGCCGGAGGAGTAGTTGTAAGGACTCAACAGAAATTTAACTTATGATTATAGGGGTTCTCCTATTTTCTTTATTGGTAGGCAATATTAGGTTTCACAGTAGAAAAGTGTTGAACATCTAATCACCGAGAATTTAAGTGTGTGAGGGATTTGTTACACGTAAAATTCACAATAAAAAAAATAAACACAGTATATGATATAAATAAAATAAAATCAAAAGAATTTGAAAAAATCCTCAACAGCTCAAATAAAAATTCTGGCATAATTTTGGATTAATACGATGTTCATTATTTTCAATTTTATATTCGTAAAAATCACATATTATCTTGTGTGCTATTTATTCATACTAGTCTCTTGTGTCACTTAATGTATGGATGTGTTGCGGCTGTTTCGCGCGCTGTATCGAGAGATGTTGGACAGATCATTTTAGCTGGGCTTCACCTCTGCCCCAGAACCCTTCACACTTCCACGCCCACTTTCACTTGGCATGAAGTGACCTCCTATTACCTGGTCTTCCGCATTTTCTTATGGGTCCCTCGCTTTCGAATTTGAAGCTAAAATTATATTTAATAATTCTCTGTTTAGCTTCAGATTGTTGATCTAGTCAGAGAACCAGCTGCATTGCCCAACCCATGTACTTCATTTTCAATACATTCCACTCTCTTACTTTCAATCCATGATTTTGAGCCCCTGCAAAGGCAATGATATTTTCAATCTTTCTTTTGCGCTGCTTGGGAAGAGAACAATCATTATTATGGGTCAAGGAATTTTATCATCTTGTCATTTTCTCAGACTGGTCCCTTTCCATTACTTGAGATGGCCAACAGTGAACTCAAGTCACAAATCTGTGATTTCATCATCACAGATAAGCAGCAGCCATGTTGGTTTTAAGCAAAACCATGGAACTTTGGCTTTGCGTTACAGTCATCAAATTCAACTGCTTCCCTGAAAATTGATTCCCATGCTGAATCAGCTGATTCATTGACAAATGATAAACTCTTATCAGACTAACAGATCCAGCTGATTTATTGACAAGATTTTCTCAGGTAGACTTTGGAGACTATTAATATTTCCATTTCACTACGATTGTGGCCAGGAGTAGTTTGAGTTCTTGCCTTTTCTATGCTCCTAGTTCTGGAACATGCAGGAGCTAATTCTGGAGTAGAAACGATGGGATTAACTTTTCCGGAGATTGCCAACAGGCATAAGTATCAGCTTTTGGACCTCTAAATGATCGTATCCGCTTCAAACCAGTTACTTATTCTCTTCTAGTTGAAAAATCTCACAAACAAGCTGTATCAGACTGCAATTAGTTTTCTCCCGCAACCCTGACAGGGACTGTGAAGCCCTCATCAGTTGAAGCTTCAGAGGACACAGATTGTGACCCAGGAGCCTCTATGGTTTGAGTACAAACAGTTGATTTCACCTAAAAGGTTATGGTCAATTTCAGTTCTCTATTGATAGTTGGTAATAGATAATCTGAAAACAAAACTAGTGTACTTTATTATGGACCGATGGCCGATGTTAAATTTTCGTAGAAGAATTTAGATCAATTTATGTAGGGGATAAAATATGTTATTCTCATGCTTGTTTGTTTAAAAGGATAATATATTGTGTCGGTCTTAAATTTTGTTTATGAGAATAAGTTTTCAAAATAGGTTTTATTTAACATATAAATAAATCTGTGTATCACAGAATTACATAAAGGCAATTGTAGATATGGAGTGATGACTATTAGAATTTAATGCGATAAAAGATAAAGGTGAGACTAATGAGTTTGTTTTAGCGTAATTGAGATAACTGTTAAATAGGAAAAATTTGGTTGTTATTTCAAGAGGAGTAATAAAAAAGAAGCTAATCAACGAAAAGGAATAAGACCTAGTAGGAGTGAATTCCTCTGAAATGATATTTTTTGCCATTATCTTACAAAAAATCAATTATTTCAGGGATTGATATTAAGTAGTGGAGAACAGGGGAGGGGGCTGAAGTTATTGCGATTAGATTAGTAATTGTGTTTTGTGTGTTCTTAACGTGTCTTTCCATATTGTTTTTTATTTTTGAATTTTTTTCTTATTAAAATGTTGATCGTTTTTTTTTTAATTTTGGGTGGAGCTGTATCGCCGCAGATACATTACTGACCGTCCGAATAATGATGAAATTTTGTACGCAAGTTTTAATTGCATATGATTTCCACCGGAAAAGGTGCTGGGATCGTGTAGGCAGGCTACACATCGTCTCTGTTGCTGATAACTGTTCCAGTTCCAAAATCGATTTTGTAATAGGGTTTGCCATTTTCACTAAATCGCTCTAGATCCGCTCCTGTATGACTCAGTTGAACAATTTAGAAGTATCAATAAGGAGGGGTGTTAAACATGATTTCGACAGAGTTTATGTGAGTGTGAATTAATAAGAGTGATATGTTCAGTATGTCATTTTGGGGCTACGGTATTCGACTTCGTTTAAAGATGGGTATTTTCTTAGAGTCTTACTGTGTATTTATATAAAATAGCCATAAAGTTGAATATTCTGACCACTATTTCAAATGAATATTTATAAATTGCATAATGTTGGCCAAATTGCGTAAAAGTCTTTTGTAAATCCTTGTTTTATTTCAACTGTTCGAAGTATTATGTAGTTAAGAATTAATTTGTGGGTTTGAGACTGGTCGTTACAAGGGAAGATGCGGGGGTGAAAATAAGAAGAAACTGCATTGAACAATCTTCCTGAAAGTTTCTTTTAGCTGATCATGTGCCATATATGCGTGCTTTCTTATGCTTTCTATTGGCCTTGGTTGCTTTACTTTTGTGCCCAATCATTGCTTCGTTGTTAATGATATTTTCCCATGACCTCTTTTTTATTTTGATTAACATATCTATGAACTGAATGAAAGATTATTTTGATGCAATAAATGCAGTTTAGAGCAAATAAACCTCGAATCTTTTCGTATGTTATCTTAATTGATGGAGATTTGAGAAAGGTAATGGTTTAGATTTATATATTTGTTTATATATAGTTAAGATTATATCTTAACTATCAGACAGATTATTTTAAGAGACATGTATGTATTATTATAATTATATATATAAATATCGTATATTAATAATTTATAATAATCTATAATATTCTTTAGATTCATATTATAATATAACTCCTAGCAACCTACATGCAATAGGAGGGGCCTCATTCCAGTGAAGGAGGGAAAGATGTAGATCATGCTATAGGATATAGATCTATTGCGCTTAGCGAGCGAAACGTAGAGATTGGAACCTCCACTTAGTCTGCGTATGCACATGCGAAACGAGCCGGTTAGTCTATAAGGGTTTGGGCTAAGAGTGTAGTTTTCAATTTCTCCTCATATATTAATAATTCTCTTCCCATCTATGGTAGGAGTGCAATAAGGAAATCCATTAGGTTTGGAGCTGCTAGAGGAATGGAGAATACATCTAGGTTGACTCAAGTTGCTGTGCTGTGTAAGGAAGCGTGCAGTCCTTCGCATTTGAATGGATTCCAAACTCTACACGTTCTTATAAGTAGAGTCTCTAGAGATCTTAGGTGTTTATGATGTCTTTCTCGACAGGGTAAATGATTCAATTCTAATTGATGAATTATTGTTCCACGTCATTTTCTTTCGCTATTGACAATAAATCTGCATTCAAACTTTGAGATGCTGAAAGAAACTTTTTTTTCTCTAAGAGTAGATTTGGACCCGGGGGCCATACCCCTGAATTCTAACGGAGGTTTTAAGATAATATATATATAGATATCTTATTTATATTATTTTTTTATATTTATAATTCTTATTACATATAATTATTTTCATTATATATATATATATGATTAATAATTCCTTTTTTTTAAATTTTATTTAGATTATTAGAAAATTTTTATTTGCAAAAGTATTTTCATGAATTTCTATATATTAGATAATATGCAGTATAGTATTTGATATATTATGTTATTTGCTATATAAAATTAATAATATTATATGAGATATTTTAGTATATAAATAAGAGTTATATATAAGAGTACTAGTTTCTAATTATGTTATTATTATTAATATATATAATAATATAATTTATTATACGTATTTATTATTATATTTATTATTCTAATTTAATATTTATATGTATAACTGTTTAACTAAAGTATATATATATAAACATAGTCCACTTCCAGTGATGATTTTCATCCAGACATTTGGTCATTTCTTCCATATGGGGTTAATTTATTGTATATGTTTTGTTACAAGTGGGGTTTTTAAATTTAATTCTTAAAAAGTAAACAATTTTTTTTTTGATTTTCTTTTATTATTGATTAAATTCAGTGAATTGTTATAATTTCTTTTTTATAGCGTTTGAACGGGATGTATTAAAATTAACCTATTTCTTGTCTAATATATTTGTTGCATTATCAGGCCTATCCAAAATAAACGTATAAGAATACATTATGTAACTATATAATATATATATAATATTATGTATAGCTTTATCCTATTATATACTTATACAATAGCGAACTCACGTATATTATAATAATAGATATATTATATCTAGAAGATATAGTTACATCTACTATTAATTATATAAATATAATTATATTATATTTCACATTTATAAATATATAAATATTATATTATTATAATTAATGCTGATTCACCATTAAAAAGAAAATATATACAAATTATATATATTATATTTCGTTATACTTAAAGCTATTAAACCCATTATAAGCTATTAACATTCAGGACTAATAATAACAATATTAAATAATATAATAAGTAATAATAATTAAATAATAATATGTAATAATAATAATATAATAATAAAAATGAATAATAAGAATAATAATAAATGATCATAATAATATAATAATTAAGTTCACATAAGAAATAGATAAATAAATAATTATAATAAATATATATAATATTCATAATTTTAAAATTAATATTATTCATAAAGTAAAAATAAAAAATAAAATAAAATTTAACAAAAAAGTATATAAAAAAGAATTAGTAATTAAATTATTATTATATAATAGAGCCTATATTATAATAGTAATAAATAGTACTAATAATATAATATCTAATAATAATAATTGAAAATAATAATAATAGTGATAATAATTAAATTCATATAATATAGTGATAAGATATATATATAATATAATAATGATACATAATAATAATAACAAATAATAATTTTAAGATGTAAACACTCAACAAATTCTCATACATATCTAATAATAAATAAGAATAATAAAATAAAATATTATATAAAACTATCATTAACAAAATATATAATAAGAATATTATATTATATAAATTAAAATATTATAATAACTATTTAATTAAAATAAAGCTAGAATTAATATTATATAATAAATTATAATTAATTAAATATAATATATTAAATTGATAATTATTATCCATACATCTTTATATAAAATATGAAATATATCATATCAATATAATATATATGTAATTATTATACCTTGATTAGAAAGCAAATTTATTAGCATGTGTATATGATTAATATATTAGTATTTATATGGATATTACACCTGATCTTACCCCTTCTCAGGGAAGTAATTAGACAAGGACTCGCTATTTATATTACCTTAAGAGGAGAGAAAATATATTTTTATTAGTTATATATATAAATATATAAAAAAAACTTAGCATACTCTATATTCTAGTGTTATATAAGTACATTATATTTATAATATATAATAAGTACTGATTATTTTGAAAAAATGTAAAATATCAATAATATTATATATATATATATACTATTATATATATATACTATACATGTCATAATGATAATTTCGTATTTGAAATGAGAATACTGAATGTATTGTTCAAAGCATTTAGTCAAAACATAAAATGAGATGTTTTATGTAAATATATTTATTTCTCGTGTTTGCATGTATAAATGTTAAGCAAGATGCGGCGTGTAATAAAAGTATTATAAAAGAAATAAACCAAAAATTAATACAGGAAAGTTGTCAGTGTGTTGTCTTAAGGTATGAAAGCTATGTAACACAGATATATAATGTATAAAATAATATATTAAATGTACATAGTGCCTAGATTATACAAGAATTTTAATATTATTATAATAATTTTATGTACTTATATATTAAAAACAATATTTGTAATAGATAAATATGCTAGCTGCGCTTATATATATATATATATATATTTTATATAATATATATATAATATAGTATATATATCTAATATTTTATTTATATATCGTATATTTATGTAAAGGTTAGTGTTTGTAATTGCTTAGATATGTTAATTTTTAATGATATAACAGTTATTTCGATATGAGATAGATCTAAACTGAAGTTTGGGTTGTTCAAAGAAAGAGCAGTGGAGGATAGAGCAACGTGTGGAACTGTTAGTTTCGTTTAAGTAATATCCACTCGAAACGGACGTATATATATATATATGATATATATATAATATATTATATATATATATATATATATATATATATTATATAATAATATAAATAATAATAATATAATAAATATATATATTATATATAGATATTATATATAAGTATATTATTATATATATATTAATTATAGCACAACATATATTATTGATTAACTTTTATACATACGAGACTTTTATATACACATATAACTAATTCTATAGATATATAATCTAATAATTCCACCAGTGGATCACAAATAACCATATGGGTGGTGGGAAGATGAAAAGGATTGATCGTATGTATATATAGTATATTAATATTATAGAATTCTTATTATATTATAATATAGTAATATAAGTATATATATTATTAATAATAATCTATATATTATATAGTATAATAAATATATTATATATTATAATATATATAATATATAATATATATATATTAATTTATATAGATTTGGTCAGCAATAATGTAGATATTATGGTCTATTTATTAGTCTGCAACAGTAGTTACAAACGTTGTTATATAATATATATAAAACTATATTACATTTGTTATTATAAAATTAAACTAGGATTATTATCAAATATATATATTATATTATATAATATGATATATATTATATAATATTATATACTAATATTAATTAAATATATTTATTTAATATTATTATTATTATATATAATATATAATATATATTTAATTACTATTAATCAAATTAAAAATGTATATAATATTAATAAAATATATTAATATATTCTATATTAAATATATATATATTTGATTAATTTAATATATAAATGTAAGGATTTTTGTATATCGTAATATATATTTTAACTACTATAGTAGAGTAGTAAGTATTGGATTAAATTATATATTATAATTATTATAGTCGAGGATGGGTTTATAGGAGTAGTGTTCATTATATAATAATATAAATAGTATATTATTTTTATATAATAATTATAATTAATAAATATTATAATAATATATGATATAAAATATAATATTATAAACTTAATATTATAATATATAATATAATTAATATATAATCAAATAATATATAAATATATAGAATAAATTATAATATAAAATATATAAAATATTATAAATTATTTATATATTATAATTTTAATTTAATATACTATATCAGAAATATACAGAAAACTATTTAGCAATAGGAAAATAATAATATAAGAGTAAATTGCCTTTCTCTAGGGAGGATGATACATCAATGGAATTGTTATGACGACTGGAAGTAATCAATATTAATCGATCTATATGTTCTATCTTGTTTATTGGAGGAATCCTATTTGAAACCTCAAATATAGTTATGAATACATATATAGATAACTTAAATTAACGGATCTCTGTACATGTGCGATTTCATCTCAGGTTTTTACATTTGCTGCTTATACCATATCTTTGGTCATAAGATGATTTAAAGATTTTATTAGGATTTAGACATATATTAATTTAATTTATATTTATTACAAATTAGAGATTACAATTATAAATTTAGATTTAGATATTATTTAATATATATTATTTATAATTTTTTTTAAATTTTGTCATGCTGTATGATTTAATTATATTATTTATGATAAAGACATTATTATTTAAATCTTAATAATTATATTATTATTAATATATTAATATTAATTTAATAATATCTTTAATATAAATAATTAAATAAATAATATATAAAAGATAATTATATATTAATTTATATTATAGATTAAATTTTAATGTACGTTAATTTATCTTAACATTATAATTTAGAATTAATAATTATATTATAAATTAATAATTAAATATAAGGAAAGTTTAATAATAATATTATAGAGAAATAATTATGTTACAAATTAAATTTAATAAATCTATGGTAAAGAGTTAGAGAGGTGAAAACATGATGAATTCGATTGAAGAGTTGATGCTATCACTAAGCAAAATAAACTAATATACTCTCATCCTATTTTGGGTAATATTAACTAAGATGATCCACTCGTTTATCTGAAAACCTTTAAAGATACAGATCGCCAATGGGTTCCTCAGTCGCAACATAGTCGGTGGATCGAACTCCAGCCGAATGTGAATAGGAGAAGTTTTATTTATTCTGCTCGGGAATTGTGTCTTGTTACTAACGGGAAAGTTGTCGGTATATATAATTATAATATAATTATGATATATATATATTCTATTAATATATTATATATAATTCGTTTAATATAATAAGTATATGTTAATGTGGATATATAATATAGATTATGATTATGTGATTTGTTAAAAAGGAAAATTAATACTTTTGGAGTCAAAAAATTAGTGAAGTACAGTTTTGAAAGTATATAGAGTAAAAATAATATGTAGTCTTAGTAGAAATGTCTAGGGTGTTATACATGAACTGGATTACTTATATATTATCGGGAGAAAGTATTTCAGCTACTAGTTATATAGTTATACTTAACTAGGAAGTCTATAATAGTAGTAGTACTATGTATATGAAATATAATATCTATATCATGTCAACTAACTTAAATATATATAGATGAATTTAATTATATAATCATTTTATCATATACAGTATATAATAATTTATATATATATATTAGAAAATATATATATAAAATACTGATATGTTATTTATTATTAATTTTTTTTACTTGATATATTTTAATATAATATACAATTACCTATTTATATTTGTATACAGTATATGTATATATATATTGTTTATTTCTAGTATATATAACTTATAAACGATGTATAGAAAATTTATATTATCGACTTGGATTTATCTACCTATACTATAATTATATATACATGTAGCGTAAGGTATTGCAAACTAATGGTCATGATATAGTAATCTTTTTATTGTTACAGATTCTGATACATAACCCGGAGCAGTTAGTGGGTGGAAGTCGTGTTAAAGACTAGTATAGCTATAGTTACGATAAAAAAGTCAGATACATAGTTCATGCTAATTGATATTACTGGCTGCCGATGGTTTCTAGGAAGCGGCTGGTACTGGAGTATGGCCAAGGTAGAAGGATTTTGTGATTTATATAATTTACTCGCATTAAGGCGGAGTTAGCGGGTTGTGTTCTTTTTTGATAATTTACACGAGTGATTTCACGGCTTTTGGATTTCTTCCAGGTATGTACATTCAATAAGCAGAAGGTCAATTAGCTGGTTGGAAACAAATCTCTTTTTGTGTGACTTCTCATAGCGTGAGTTTTACTAATTATATAGTTTAGTCCATTTGGAATAAGAAATGTAGGCTATTGTTTCAAATATACTTTTGTTTTTGAATTAGAATATTGTAAATTTTATTATTTGTATAATATTAAAATTATCAATAACAACTGTTTGCAGAATTGTACAAACGCGAAGGTATTCGTTAAGTTTTTGAGTTTCTATGACCGGTCCTCTCTAGTATAAACGGACGTGTCATTTCAAAATTATGTTGCGTATGAGGATTGGGTGCCTCATTGAGATGGATTTATTTCTGTGTGTTGAATATTTAAGTCGAGGTTAGAATGCGGTACCATAATCGTTGAATGACTACATATACTGTTACGTAGATCAGTGGCTCTAATACTTATTTTTCTTTTACATTCAGTATTAATTAGCTAAACCTAGTAGTGGATTTTTCCACTGGCCATTAGGATGGTATTAAAGTAGATTAAATTTGAGATATTACTGCAGAAAGAGTACCAGTTAGGTTTAATGGTAGGTTATGTTAATATCTGTATTACGAGTTATAATGATTAATAACATGATATCTTGAACTGTCCTTCCGTATTCCTCTACTATATAATAAGTCTCTCCACAAGAAAAAAGCTTTAATACTATGTGAGACCATTGAAAGCGAAGAGATAACTCACTTTTTGTTAAGAAGTGGGATCATGTGGCAATAGTAAACATATTAGTACGGATACTTGATGGCTTTGGGGTAGTCTCTAACTTAAATGCCTTCTTGGAGAGGAACTTCTGTTCTACTAAGATGATAAAAATGAAATGCCGAGCTAAGAGAAGGATTCGTTCTACATGAAATTGAAGATCATCGATTGTTCGTTAATACTCGTTACTTCCGAGATGGATTATGTGAATACTTATGATCTATAGAAGCGGTTGTTAAGTGGTGTGATTGGCTGTGGAAAGGACGTGTAGGCGTAATTAATATGTTAGGCTGGAAGATATGGCTCTGAAAATTTTCAACTTCTTCAGACATTCCTTGTTTGATTTAAGGTTCTTCGGTTTGCTGTTAATCTCTTAACAATCTCGTTTGCGCTAAAAGATGCATAGCAAAGTCGTGATTTGGTATTCGAAGTCATCGCTCTTTATAACGTTTGGGTGGGTGGTCAGGAGCAAGTAATAATGACTAGAACTCAATCAAAAAAAGCGCACATTAGGGAGTGCATGACGAAGCATTCGCTAGAGGTCGATACATGGAGGAGGAAGAAGACGTGGTAGATATTAGTTTACGATGTGTTTTTTGCCATCACAGAATGATGAAATAGAAGTCGTGTTTGTTATTTGTTTCTTCTTGAACCTTGAAACGAGCGATTTGTCAGTTTATGAGAAGTGAGCCATCTCTGATCTTTTGTTGTGTTGTTGAAATAATCATACTTCGTAAGCGCTAGTAACATAGAAAAGTGTAGCCAATAATTTAGCGCAAATAATAATTTATTTGAGTTAAAATGACTACTAAGAAGCAGATTAATGCTATTCGGTTTCTTTTAATCCTTCTTCAGGCTTAAGAGTTTTCTCCTCAAGATCCATAGTGTTGCGTTATTTTGACAAAGTATTTTCTAGTAGTTCTCCAATAGTCACACCGCTTGATGGTGGGCTTCTGAAAGTTGGTCTCTCGCTGGTATTGCGGAGTATATAGTGAATGTCGCAGGCGCATATTAGGGTGAGGACATAGTGATTAGAGATAAAGAGCTCTTGCCATCTATTGTGTAAAAAAGGGACGTATTGACATTAATGGGAGTGATCAGCATTATGGAGAACTACGCGATACGGAAGACAGGAATAAGCATCTTAGGGTGAATTTTACTCTTGTTGGGAGAAGTAAACAGATTGGCAAATGAGAGTAGTGAATATGCACATATTGAGACACATACATGGATGTTACACTCTCGGGTATAACAGAGAGGACGGACATAATGTGAAATGTTAGTAACGTATGCGCAGGATGAAGGCATACGCAGTGAGAAGACGAGCTATGCGAGGTAAGTGAGAGAATTATAGGGTGAGGTTGAAAACATAGTCGTTGGCGCATGCCGATTTGAAATGTATTTCCGAAACACTGCCATCCAAAGCAGAAGAAAATAAAAAACTGCGATGAATAACTGTCTTGAGGAGTATAGAGAAAATAGAAATCAATAATGTTGAAATCTACACCATGGCACTACACGCGGCTGCAATCACCAATATGAAAATGATAACAGATTGCCCAATCAGCTCTGTAGTGAATGTATAATACAAATAATATAGCTAGTCATTTATGGAGACAATTACTTGCGACTCAATTAAATATGCACATGGTTGTAGCACCAATCACAATGTGATATTTAGAATCTTTTATCTTTATAGAATTCCAGTTCTTAGAAAAGTTGTTATTTTCAACGGGTACATACATGAAGATAAGTAGCCTAACTGGCCATAAGGTTTGAATTTAATTTATTTTGAGCGAATATTGAAAACAGATATATAGTATTATAAGTGCTAATAAGACAACGGAGTATAATACGCAACATAAGTGATGAAGAGCAAAGAAGAGTACCATTATTCCATAGGACGTATCTGGATACGAGGAGTAATAGCATACATGTCACTAGTATAAAAAATTGGTACAGAGATAAGTTAAGCTGAATAATATGAGGAGTACCACTAATTACCGGTCATATAATCCCCGGGATATAAGCAATTTTGCAGCATTTAAGTACGAAGCGCCAAAAACTAAAGATGATGAAAAAAAGTGCAACAGCCCAATCAACTAATCTGGCCGATAATTTTTCCTTGAGTATAATCTTCTTGGAATTATACTTCTGAATTAACCCATTTCAAAGGACATAGTTACTGAACTCTACACAAGGAAATGACCAAGGTATACTCAGAAAGATGTTACGCAATAGCTTAGAGGAGAAATTTCCAATTCAGGTGTCTTTAGGGACAAGAATGACTCAGAGTAGAAGAAACCTTGAGAAGACAGCGATTTCTTGAATTTGAGGAGTGAAACGTATGAACGTAACAAAGATCATGATAAACACTCTATTGATGTGACATGCCACTTAATAATAAAGTAGCAATTTCATCATTATCTCAATAGAAGTAAGGCATTCTCAACAAACCTGCTCGGACTATTATCTGTACTATCGAGTAGGGGCAACTTTTTAAAGTGCTGACTGATTATGTTGATGATGTTGATGTTATATTGGCATAGCCGTTGTTGTGATTTGGTAGTAATCTTAGATATAGTTCTAATACGTTAGATGTTGGTGGGGGTTGGTTACCCGCTGCGGGGTGGTGCCTTGCCTCTTCACATTTCCTATATTATTAAAAAACCGCGACCTTGCATCAGACAAATACATTAGCAGTTCTATTTCAGTTAAATAGAATTGATATGATATATATAATATACTATAATATAATTATATATTATATATATATATATATATATATATATTATATATATATATAATAATATTATTAATATTTATATATATATAAATAATTTATAATATATATAATTAGTAATATATATATATATAAATGTTTGTTGTTATGTTATTATTTATTATTATGTATTATGAATAATAATTATTGATATTATTACTTTATTTTATATATATTATTATTATTATTATTATTGAATTGATTATTATATTATTATTATAATTCTTATATGATATTATTAATATAATTATATTATTATATTCTATTATTACTATCTATATTTGTTGGATTTATGATAAAACGGTGTATTGATGTTATTTAGTATAACCTTTTACAATAACGAGTTTATCCTTCCATTGCTGACAAGTAAAGGGTTGTATTCAATAAAGAGTGAGTGATACAGGTACATCATCATTTATGTATAGATTGCAATTTTTTAAAAAGACTTTATTGAAATTGTCTTACCTCTTTAAACATGAAATTGTTTTAAAATTGAAATATTTCACTAATAATTGTAGTTAATTTTCCTTAAAAAATCCCTGTGACGAAAGGTCTTCACAATTTGCGTCTTGTGAATTATGTAATGTATAAAATTCTCGGCTTGAAATATTAAATCAGTATTCAGAAGAGGCAAAAGAAGCTTAAATCAGTAACTTCGCTTTTAATTGACTAACACGAGTTTCTTAGATTCGTATATGAGAATGTTTGAGGAGCCTAGTAAAGTTGTAGCTATCAGATTTATATTAGACTATTAAATGATTTAGAAATAGTCCACTATATATTATAACAGTAAAAAATTCGAAAGCTATGAACAATACTTTAAAATATGATATTTAGACATATAATATATAGTTATCAAAATATAGATAAAATAATGTGTAAGGAAAATAGAAAAGAATAACCGTTTATTGATCACTATATATATACGATTTTATATACGGTGACGAACAGTATACAAAGTAAGTTTTCTTGCAGTATATGTGAAGTATTAGGTAGTATATAACTCAATGATTGTAATATCTTTAGTAGAATAGACTAGTTATTTATAGGATAATATTATCAACTATTACGCAGCTATAAAATATAGATAGTAATAAGATTAATTTTTTTTATGAAGCTCTTTATTACTTTATAAGATTTATTATATCGATGCAGAATGATAGTTGGGTGACTGTCTGTGTAGGTGTTGGATGGTGTTGTGTTTGTTTGGTGGAAGTAATGTGTGTGTGGTGTGCGCAATCTTGACGTGTGTGGTGTGCTGGTATGCGGTCATGATGTGTGTGTGTAGATGGATCGATGTTTCGATAGTGTGTGTGTGTGTGTTAGTGTCGAATGTGTGATGTGAGTGTGAGGTGTGTTGTGTGTCGTGTGTGTGTGTGTGTGTGGGTTGACAAACCTAAGGTACAGGGTGGATTACTAAGATATTAAATGAAAGCATGGAAGCGGAGCAACGGCAAATTTAATGCCAAAACATTTCCCAAATCATCTCGAAACAACGATAAATAAATTTCTGAGAAAATTTCTGTTGATATAACTAGACACTTCCTGTAATTTCATAACAATTCACTCGATTCAAACCAGTCAATGCCAAGAAAGGAGTCAAACAGCGGTTTTCTTTTTTAGTTTGTCAGTTTAAAACAAGATATAAAGTTTACATTGGCCCGCGGCTCATGAATACAGAATGATATAAAAAACTCAATATGAACAGCTTCATGTATACATACATAGCGCTACAGCTTTTTTACAACAAGGTACAACAACAAATAGAAGTTCAGTTAAGTAATCCAACTTTAAGAAGGTTTCAATATAAGATATATTATAAGTGAAGTTAAGTAAAAATACAAAAAAGATTATATATCAATTTAGCCTTTATAAAATTATAATGTATATACTGATAATAGATCTTTGAATGTTCATATAAACTCTATTCTAATATATAAGAATAAACAGGTAATATTTACACTTTGTGTTAAATATCTATATAGTATATATTATATAATATTAATATATTACTATAAGTATATGTAACTGCGATTAGTTAGGTGGTTTAGATGGGGTATATATGTTCAATTGTTAAAATTACTATATATACCTTATTTATTACATTATATATTAGAAGATTACTCTCTTAATATATAGTCATTCTTATATTTTTATATTCAATTTGTTCATTTATTTTTATATCTCATGGAGATAAGTATATAATAAGCATTATTCTTTTTTAAGGCTAATAATTATAAAATTTTGAGAGAAGATATACATAAATATAATATTATATAATTATCTTATTACAATAAATATAAATATATATCGGTATCTATTTTATTAGGTATTATATATAAACTATCGAATATATAATCTTTATAATATAAATAGTCCATTAGAAGGCCAAAAGAGATTTAGAATGGAGAGCTTCATAGAAAAAGATCAGACGAATTCAAAGGAGTTTATGGAAACAAATTTGAATTCATCTCATCAAGTTTACTCATTTACAGTAAAAATACGACAAGAAAAAGTCGATTAGGGTAAAGTATAGTTGGAGTCCTCTATCAAAGCGGCTGAACTTCTATAAGGAATAAACAAACTATCTACACTAATATGTGTAATGCGTACATCAATATAATGTTCTCAATTTGCTAATACTAATTGTTCACATATTCTAGACATCGGTGATTTTTAATCGTATAGTGAATAGAGAAATTCGAGATAGTTTCTTCTTAGTTGAACAGCTAATGAAAGTCATTGCAGTGGAAAAAGTATTTTCTCTGCAATTGAACGTCATTAAGCAGAGATAACTGCTTGCGAACATCACTGTCAACTATTATTTGTATGTCTACTCGAGATGTTTAATGTTTTTGATAGGTATATCGTCGAGAGCGCTACAAAGCTTATGAAAGAATACAAACGGATATTAAAATGTGTTATCTACTTGGAAAAACTGATATTTAAGGACTATGTTAACAACCTAGTTAGAGACATTGCAGCTTAGTTTAGGCACAGTAAGGTCAGCTCGGACGTTTCACACCATTAGGACTAAGTCAAAAAAATCATACGGGCATGATACTTTCTGGCCAACAAATCCTAAGGTCGTATTTATTATAACTTTTAAATGTATTTGAATTGATCGTAGATCATACTTAATAGAAAATGCCAAAAAATAACAAATTTAAAAATGAAGTAGATCAAATTCAATTTTTCAATATTATGTTTTAAGTGTGTTTATAAATATCTAATTAAAGAATGCTGTTATCACGAGCAGGATAAACCAAAAATAGTGATAAGAAACGGTGAACGTAGATGATTGATTCTTGTCCTTCCGGAGTATTTAGGTGACAAAACATTTAAGATGATTTAAGAAAAAGAACAGCTGAGTTAATCAAGGATTCAGCAAAAGGAAGAGCAAAACTTATACATCTCGTTAATTGCGGGTATTGATTCTCCTTCAGTGTATATATATATTATAAGAAATAAAAAAATGTGACATGTATATAGTAGAAATTATCTATATATAATATATACAAAAATACATATACATACATTACTCGTATTTTATATTTATATATATAGATAACTTTACAATATATAAGTATTATTCTAACTAGGAATAGGTTTTACGTAGATATTTTATAATAAGAATTATATTGTCCAGAATAATATTATAAATATATATAATAAATACATATCTAATATATATATTATTAATCAGTATCATCCATTAATATATATTATATCTTTATATATATGATATATATAATATACCTATTACAAACCATCATATGTTCAAAGTACAATGATATTCAAAGGTGTATTATCAATAATTTTGGATCAATTAGGTCTAAGGACTATATGACAAAGTAATAAAATTCAATACCTCCCTCTATGTAAAGGGTTGGGTAGTGAGGTAGGAAAAGGATTAACATTATATTTATTATATACATAATTATTTACTACATATATATATAGATAAGAAAGTAATATATTCTATATACATTAATTAAGTATCAAAATTTATCAAAACTAAAACCTAACCATTTAGTATAATAGTTTTAAAAATAAATAATATTAATATATCATATATATTCACTATAATATATTCACATATAATAATATTAATATATAAAGCTTAAAATAAAATTGATAATAGAGCAGATAAATAAGAATAAATAATATATATATATGCTTATTTAGTCCTCTTTATGTTGCTCAACGCCTTCGTTACTCAAAAAACATATTAACGTTAATGAGCAGATGAAATGTTACTTGACGATATATATAATAAATATTTATGATCTAACAAGTA
>JABUQX010026811.1:0-7500 GCA_015478945.1 Trachelipus rathkii
ATTTAATAATAATACACAATAATAATAATAATAATAATAATAATAATAATAATAATAATAATAATAATAATAATAATAATAATAATAATAATAATAATAATAACATATAATATTACACAATAATAATAATAATAATAATAATAATAATAATATAATATAATATTATAATAATAATAATAATAATAATAATAATAATAATAATAATAATAATAATAATAATAATAATAATAATATTAATAATAATAATAATAATAATAATAATAATAATAATAATAATAATACAATAATAATAATAATAATAAATATATGAATCAATCATCTACATGATTTACTGATTTAACTAACCTAACCTAACCTAATGTCAACATTACATCTCCTTTTTATAATATATATATATATATATATATTGTACATATATATATATATAAAGCATATGCATATATATATATATATATATATATATATATATATATATATATATATATATATATAGATATAAATGTTTGTATGGTACTAAGAATTGTTTACAAGATATGAATTATGTTGATTATTTCAAATAAATCTTTGCTACATTTCTTTTACTCCACGCATACTCGTAAAATATATGAATTAATCATCTTTATGTTCATTCATTTTTGTTTTTTAGTTTTATATTTAAAAACACCCCACGTACTTTCCACCGTCATGTTTTGTTCACTAATATTTTGGATTAATTATCACAAATATGAAATAAATCAAAGTTTATTTTTAACAAAATTGGAACTTTATAAATTTAATGCAATATAACCTAATCTTCCCCATAATCTAACCTATGTAACCTAACCTTTTCAACTCAATGCGAACATAAAAAGCTAATTTAAAATAACCACCTAACCTAACCTAACCCAAACTAATTTTACCTAACCTGTTAATCAATTTCAAACAGCAATAAAATTGATGTTACTGCAAGTAGTTATTGAATTTAACACACACTGGTTGATAAATATTTAATTCCTCTTGAGCCAATGTAATGTACTAACACCATAAGAAACATATAACACAAATATTAATAACTTCACCATATACCTGAACATTTTTAGCAATCAATACAGTAATAACAACAAATTGTTTAAAAAAACTTAAAATATAAATGAAAAAATTAAAAAGAAAAGAATTAGAATGAGCTTCACCAATAGGGCAATATTAATAACCTATTCTTTCAGGTAAATTTTACTTTTGCATTAAATAAAACTTCAAACAAGAAAAATTAACATGACCTACTTTTGGCAGAATAACCAAAAAACAACGATATTTATATCTCTGTTTAAATTTCCTTCAAAATTTGCTATGCATCAAGGAATAACCGTATATATATATATATATATATATATATATAGTAGTAGCATATATATATATATATTTATATATATATATATATTATTATATAATTTCAAAAGATTCATGGGAATAATGTTATTGTATTTATATACACATATATAAATGCATTTATTTAGCAGGAACACCAAATACATGCTATCCACTGAATTGAAATAAGAACTATTGACGCTCTCTTCGAAGATAAGCTAAAGAAAAGTGTGTCATAATGAAGAAAGTTTATTATTACGTGCACTTTATTATATATATATATATATATAGGTATATATATATATATATATATATATATATATATATAGATATATATATAAGTTACATGGTATATATAGAGAGAAGAACAAATAATGAACCACCAAGAAGAATAGGAATTAAAAACTCTGGGTAATAGGTTATTGCTTCGAGATAACTTTGTTCTCCTCAGAACCAACACCAGCATTTCATTGTTAGCCCTGAGAGAGGAGACTATTAAAGTCTCGAAACGTAAAGTTAAAAGTTTTTGGAGAGAAATATTTTAATTTCTGTTTATTTAGTGGTGTTGAATGACATTGTTTTTATTACATTAATAGAGATGAAGTTGAAGTAAAACTCTTTTTAATTTGACAAATACAAATTTGTAAATTTATATGAGATATATATATATATAGGTATATATATATATGGTATATATATATATATAGCATATATATATATATATATATGTTATTTACATGATACTACCCACTACTAGCAATGCCCCTTTCAAAAGGAGGCAAAAAATAAATAAATAATAAAATAAAAAATATATAAAGCAAAATAAAATTAAACTAAATGGAAAGTAACCCCACCCTCTCTGCCTAACGCAATTCCTCAGGTGGGCGTAGACGCGGGACTCAAAGAGAGGAAGATTAAATATTGTTGGGAAAATAAAAGAAGGCAAAGAGTTCCACAAAACAGATGTCTGAAAAGAAGGAGGTACCATAACGAGTGATCCTCGAGTCCAATATTCACAATTTTCATGAGAGAACAAGGCACCTCTTGTGTTACGAGGGCGACGCAGCGGTGGAGGAATGCGAGAGGTCAATTCTCGCGAGCACCTGCCGTTGTAATACCTATAGAAAAGAGATAGGGCACCTACATCACGACGCAGAGAAAGAGGGTCAAGGGAGTCAGAGAGTATGGGACAGTTTATAAGCCTCTTAGCCTTAGCTTCAAATCTACCAAAATGAGGGTGGAACCGGATCCACCCCAAATGTGGGAACAGTATTCCGTACAGGGACGAATAAGCCCTTTATATAACTGGTATCTGAGCAGAAGTAAAAAATTCACGCAATCTGAACAGAATACCCAGCTTTTGAGGCCATATTAGCAACCGATGTGATGTTGTGGGGTCTCCAAGACAATTCACTATTTATGTTTAGTCCTAGAATGCTTTATGTTGTTTACGGGTAAAAACATTAGAGCATTAATAAAAGGGATAGGAAAGTGAGGTATTTAGAGGGAGATAAGAAAGTTGAGTTTTCTGTATTGAACTTCACAAGATTACGGTTACCCCACTGAGAAATTCCGACCAAATCGGCAAGAATTGAATCAGAAAGCTGTAGACGAGAGGCAACTCTAGATACAAACGAGGGACTAAATAAAATGAGTGGAATGGAGAGTTGATTCATCGGCATAAGAGTGAAATAGAGTTAGAAGTGCAGCTAAGAGAAGATCGTTGATGAAAAGTAGGAATAAAGTTGAAGATAGAACAGAACCCTGAGGAACACCACAATTAATAAGAAAGGAGGAACAGGTTGCTCCATCAACAAGAGCTGAAATGGAACGATCTGAAAGAAAACTAGACAAGAGTAAGCAAAGCGAAGGAGGAAATCCAAAGGAAGGTAGCTTAGAGAGTAGCGACGCATGCCATACCTTGTCAAAAGCTTTAGATATGTCAAATGCTACCACACAAGACTCCCCATGATCCTTAAGGCCAGAAGACCATAGATCAGTTAGATAGGAAAGGATATCACCAGTTGATCTCGAACTTCGAAAGCCATACTGACGATCTGAAAGAAGGGAATGAGATTCTATATGATCGAGGAAATGAGAGTTAAGGAGAGTTTCAAAGATTATTTTAGATAGAATACAAGTTAAGGCAAGGTCGATAGTTAGAAGGATCAGAGCGGCTACCTTTTTTTGGGATTTGCTGAATAAAAGCGTGCTTCCAGCATTGAGGAAAAGTATTAGTGTAAAGGCATAGGGAGTAGAGTTGAACGAGGACAGGCGCCAGCTCAGAAGCACACTCACTCAAAACACGAGGAGGAATGCCATCTGGGCCACTGGCCTTCCGGACGTTCATAGATCTCAGTATCTCATGTACTCGATCATGAGTAATGACAGGTAGAGATATTGGACACCTGAGAGGGGATGGAGCAGGAGGAGGGGAGCCGGAATCGTCCAGGGTGGAATTAGATGAAAAAAGAAGACCAAAGAGATTAAACTTTTCAGAAGGGGAGTTAGTAACAGATCAGTCAAAAAAAATAAGAGAGGAAATCTAGATTTACAGTTATTAGAGATGTTTTGGCAAGAGGTCAGAATTTTTTATTAGAAGGAGAACCAAGAAGGGCATCGCACTTCCATTTAGTGTAAGAACGCTTAGTCGAACAATATCCTGCATCGATTTCTGGGCAGAGCGAAAATTAGTTAGAGAATTAGGAGACGAGAATTCTTTCAAGCCCTATACGCAATGTCATTCTGGATGGCACGAGAACAAGAGTCATCGAACCATTATGGGGAGAAAATGATTTAGTGGAAGATGGAATGAACTTGTTCACTCCATCCGTGATCACGACCTTCACTCTTTTCAGCGGAGAAGATATGTTCTCCGGAACAAACATGATCATCTTGTTGATAGTTGGAAAAGAGCTTACGCGGGGCCATCCCAATTAGCCCGATTAAAGCGCTGCAGAAACGGCTGAGCAGGGTGGAAGCCGCTGGAAATGATAAAGTTAAGTAATTTTTAGAGCTACAAGATTGTGTTCAGAGTTGAATGTAAGATATAAGATATATATATATATATGTATATATATATATATATATATATTATATATATATATGATATATATATATATATATAGAGAAGATAGTGTAGTATGATATGCTATAGAGTATATATGTTATATATGTATATATGCGAAGATATATATATATATATATATGTATATAGGTAAGATATATATATATATATGTATATGATATATATATATATATATATATATATATATATGTAGAAAATTCAATTTTTTTTGAAAATTTTAAATATTTATTTATAAAGAAGATCAATTTTTTTCTTTCTTTGGGATTTTTTAAATGAATGCTGCTAGTCGGTCGTAAGTATATATATAGCTTTCTGCCTAGTTTTTTAGCGAAAACGAATTATTTTTCTGACCTCGTGAGAAGCAGTCGCCACTCCTGACCTGCTATGATAAAAAAAAAAGGAATCGAGTTGAAATTTACGTCGGCAGCTTAACGGAGAGCCTTCGAATGAAATCATATATATATATATATATATATATATATATAGAAGATATATAGTTATATATATAGTGGTATATATATATATATGAGGAGTATAGATATATATATATATATATATATATATATATATATATATTTAAATATATATATATATATATATATATATATATAAATATATATGCCGACTTTTTAATATTCTTTTTGGGTTCAACTAATTTATGTATATTTAATTCAAAACAGAATCAATCGTTTTCTGATTTGATTTACTAACTCTGTTGGATTCTTGAGTTTATGGTCTTTCTCTAAAGAAATTATGTACATATATATATATATATATATATATATATATATATATATATATATATATATATATATATATATATATATATATATATATATATATATAGTATTTTGTATATATTGGTATATATTATATATATATATATATATGTGTGTGTGTGTTTGTTTGTTTTGCCTACATATGTGAATGTTAAAAACATCATAAACTGAATCAGTTCTCTATCTAATTCGTCTTTTAATTTCGATTCAGTTAAACCTTCCAAATGCGAAATAATTAAAATTTCAAAATGAATAAATCAATAAAAGAAGAAAAATTTATACAATGAAGTAATCTTATTTTTTAATTTATTTATTTATTTATTTTTTTGCAAAGCAACGTAAAATTCATCATTTTTTGTAATTTGGCAATAAAGCTTTGATGATAACATTTGAAATTCTTGCTTTAGTATAATTATTTTAACAATTTTTAAAATATGCCACTACGTTCATTTTAAATTTATATATATATATATATATATATATATATATATATATATATATATATATATATATATATATATATATATATATATATATATATATATATATATATATATATATATTATATATATATATATATATATATATATATATATATATATATATATATATATTTAAATATCTGACTGTTGTCTAGGTTGAACGTATTAAAAAAGAGAAGAGAGGAAGGAAGGAGAAGAACTAGAAGAAAGTAAAGAAGCCTACCAACAACTACAGGAGTTTCTTATTTGTGAAGAGAGATTGGACATATTTAAAAACTTTTTAAGTCTGTCTGTAATTTAAAGAAATAAGCCAGTTCAAGAAATTACAAATTCAAAATTTTAAAATTAATGCAAAGCTAAAATCTATATTTAATATAATTTTATTCTTGACTTCTTTTGTCAAAGTAAAAGTTAAACTAAATGGAGGAGCAACAAAATTTTGATTTAGTTATCTTGGAAAATTTAAAATAGCATGATTAAGTGGAATTAACTTTAAAACAATATATAGGAAGGGTATTTATAAGAAGAATGGATATTTTACGCAGCCAGGACAAAAGAAGATTTTCTTCACACAGTTCTATGGCGACAGGGCTAGCATCCGGCCCTTTACTGTTTTTGCTTGAATAACTCCTATATAAGCATCGGAAACATTTGCACTTGGAAAAACGACCTTTAGGAGAGCTCTGCGAGAATGATTTTAGGGACCAAATGGAAGAATATGCTAGTTCCATTGAAAGGATGAAAACCCTACCTGAGTATAAAACTCAAGGACTAGCATCGAAAAACATTGCGCCGAGAAAGAAGAGTTTTTCTAGAGTACACCAGGATCAAGAATTTCCAGGTAAAAAAAAAAAGAAGATGCTGGCCAAACTGACAGAACGAAAATCCCACCTGGGAGATGATGTAGAATATATATTATATATATTATATATATTATTATATATTATTATTATATTATTATTACATATATTATTATATATATATATTATTATTATTATATTATTATATATATATATTATTATATTATTATATTATAGGCGTATATATATATAGTTATATATATTATTATTATTATTACATATTAATATATATTATTATTTATTATATTATTATTATTATTATTATTATTATTATATATATATACATATTGGTGTTATATTATTACATATTATTATTATTATTATTATTATTATACATATATATATACAATATATATATTATAAATAATAGGCCAGTCAGTTGTCTAGTTGTTAGCCAGCTAGTTAGCCAGTTAAAGGCCAGCTAGTTATTATCGAGCTTAGTCCTGCAAATGAATGATCGTCTTGGTGATCACAGGAGCATACAGCAAGGCCTTAAGAATTTAAAATACAGAAAATTTTTAAAGAAATTATTTTCATACAAGAGTCTTCAAAAAATTAGTAACGTGAGCTTTCGATCCAACTGGATCCTTTTTCAAACGTGATGGTATGAAGACTAAATAAATTTCTAAAATAAAAGTTAATAAAATGTAAGAAAAATATTTTGAAAATAGAAAATTAAGAATGTAGTTTTAAGATTTTTTTGAAAAGTGTATAGCGTGTGATCTAGGTGGTATTTGTCTTTTAGTTTGTTAAAGTTAGATAGGTTTTTTATGCACAATGATTCGATTAATTTCCGTTGAAGGGGGTCAAGGGCTTGTGTGATAGGTATCATGTTGTCAATGTTAATTCTGTGGTTGAGTGAAGATCTGTGTAGGGTGAGTGCCGAGTTCTGTGCATCATGGATAAGGTCTTGTTTGTGTTGGTATTTTCGTCTGTTGAAATCGTTG
>JABUQX010026811.1:12500-25000 GCA_015478945.1 Trachelipus rathkii
ATATATATATATATATATATATATATATATATATATATATATATATATTTATATATTATATATATATATATATATATATCAGAAACCCTCTCATTTAGGGGTAGCCCATAGCGCACCCGCACTCGAGAAAGGTAGTTCGCCAGCTCCTCCGGCAATTTATTCAGACCATCAAACCTCCGCTATTGCAAGTCCGCACGTCCGCACGTCCCCCGCAAATATCGGGCCACTTCACAAAAGATTTTAATATTAAATACTAAATAGTATATATCCCTACAAAAAAAAAAATATTTATAATATTATGAAAAATTGAATGAATCTTACAAAATTTCGATTTTCTACTTCCTCAATGCGTCGTCTTCAAAGATTAAGATATCCATATTACCTTCAAAAGATTAAGGTGCCTGTACCAGCAGTTAAGGCTGACTTCTTTGCCCTCAAAATATCCCCCACCAGTACTAAATATTCGCTCTACAGCCGCAGAACTAGGGAGATGTGTATTATATTTTATGAACAAGTTCAACAAATTCCTCCTATGCTGAAAGGGAAAGATGTCCTTAGTGAGAGGAGTGCTGGTGTTAGTTCACTTCCAGCAGTCCATTGCTAATTTAAGGTCCTCACCTAAATCAAAAATTTTGGGAAATTTTTTGAAAACCCTGAATATCTTCAAATGTATATGCTCAACAAGTTCGATAATTTGATATTGATCGGATAAGTAGGAAAAAAAATATCTTAATATTTCACTTTTTGGAACGACTAAATTTTTGAAAAGTGAAATATTGATATAATTTTTTTCTACTTATCCGATTAACATCAAATTTTCAGGGCTTGTATAGTTGGGCGAGATACTACTTTTTTACTTAGATAATTTTTTTTGATACTCAAAAGAAAATTTTGGCATCAAAATTTTTTTTTTAAATTGTCCATGAACAAATCCAAAACTAATGCATACACAAAGAAATTATCTAAGTACAAAATGTGCCTCTTTCCCGACTACATATGCCCTGAAAATTTCATCCACTTCGCCCAAACAGAAAAAAATTTATCTCAATTTTTCATTTCAAAATCCCAAAAAAGTGAGTTTGGAAATTGGACAACGCTGAGCACAAAACTCAAAAAATCGAAAAAGTACTTCTGTACTTTTTAGGTAATGGACCTATCTATGCATATTTCAAGTTTGAAGTCATTTCAGGAAAAAAATCTGGAAGTTGTACAAATGTCAAAAACATAGGTTTTGTACTTTGAAAATTTAAAATAACACTACAGACACAAAAACACCGGAAAACAACGTTTTAGGGGAACAAAGCTACATTTTGGTGTTTATATAGTCAAAATCGGCTGATAATTCCGAATTTTATGTCCATTTTTAGGTTGGGTGAAAACTGGGGTCAGCCCCAGCCTAAAATTGGATCTTGCCCTTTAGGGGATTTCAATGTACACAACACTGAATGGCTGGGGTCCTCTCATACTGATTTAGGTGGAGAGGAGGCCAAAACATTCAGCATTCTCAACGATCTGGAGCAACTAATCAAAGAACCCTCACACATTTCGGATCGTCCCAACGAATTCTTGAACACACGACCTATGTTTCACAACTAGTCCTTCTCTCTATAAATACACCACATTCGCTCCTATTGGTAAATCTGACTACAACCTTATATCTCCTAATATTAATACTTTATCTCCAACAGCCCCATCCTGCCCTATGCGGTTTTTCTGTCACTTTAATCGGGCTGATTGGGGAGCCTTGCGTCGCTTCTACGCTAACTATAATTGGAGTGACTGCTTTTCTATAGGTACCGCAGCGGCAGGTGTTCGAGCGAACTTACCAAGTACCACCACCTTTACGACGCCCTCGTAGCACAAGGGGTGCTGTGTTTGCGCACGAGATTTGTGTAGATATTGGTAACTCCTGGCTAGTTTGCTGCGGTGCTTCCTCCTTTCCGGCCACCTCTGTTCTGTGGAACTTTCTTCCATCTTCTGTGCTTCCTGCTGAATTTAATCTCCCTCACTTTAAAGCCTTCGTCTGTGCTCATCTGCTTAATTTGCTCAATTGGATGAAATTTTTTAGTGCAGCACCCCTTTCCTGAATAGGGCTCTGTCCATGAGTGGTGGTGACAACTGTAAAAAAGAAAAAAAAACATTCTCGTAACTCACTTCCCAAAGCAAAGTCAGAAACCCACACACCCTTAAAACAGGAAAATCACCAAAGCCCTCAATAAATCAAAAACTCAACCACGACCCAACAATAGATATAACCACAACTGACCTAGAAAACATAGCAAAGACAAATAAAAACTTACCTGCAACTCCACCAGATAACATCTCAAACAAACACCTCAAAAACCAAGGAGTACAGCTTTAACTCATTCAGCTCAAATATATAAAAGCTCTATCAGCCTAAACTTCATTCCCCCTCTCTTGTAAAAACTATCATTATACCCAAACTAAAACCAGAATAAGACCAATCTGTACTCTTCATCATATTGCCCCATCTCTCTATTATCAACACTATGCAAACTACTAGAACAAATCATACTGAACAAAATAACTCCATACATCATCAAACACAAATTCCAACATGGTTTCAAACAAATCCACTCAACTACAACCTCACTCATAAATATTATACAACCCACAATCAACTCTTAAACTCAAAACCATCTCATAAAACAATAATCATAGCAATTGCCATCAATAAAGCATTCTATACAGTACCCAAACATAACTTGAATCCACAAAATAACAAACTCTAACATCCCCACTAACCTAAAGAAATGAATTTTCAACTTCCTATCAGGACGAACAGCACAAATACAAACAAACAATACAAAATACAGAACAGCAAACATTAACAACAGAGTATCCCAAAGAACAATACTATCCCCCACACTATTCAACCTATTTACGCCCAATGTACCACAACCACCAACAGATCACATTATCGTAACAACTTACGCAGATGACATCACCATTGCCACTACACACCAGAACCTAAACACGGCCACAAACCTGACACAACAATAATACATCAACCAACTTCAAACATGGCTAGCAGAAAACAGAATGTCCGCCTCACCAAACAAATCTTCAATTACATTAATCACCACCTACCTCCAACTTGGCTCCACACTCCCCTCCAAATCTACCTCAACAACATTGCTTTATCCTTTAACAAAACTCCCAAAATCCTCGGGGTAACACTTGACACGCATCTCACTTTCATAAAACACAGGCAACATAAACATCTGCAAATAAGAAAGGGAACATATTAAGAACCATCGTTGGCACAGACTTCACAAACAATAAACCAACATCCACCACCATATACAAACAATACATTCGTCCGACTCTAAACTACGCTTCTCCAACTTGGCACCCACTACTGACTAAAAACAACATAAAGAAACTAAAAACGACACAAAACAAAGCTCTAAGAATCGTAACAGGATGCACATCAAATATACCATATCAACGACACGAAGAAACCAAAATTTTACCCCATACACACACACCTAGACATGATAGGAACACAACTCTTTTCCAAAAACCAAAGACCCCAACACCCATGCCACATTGCACTCTCCAACCCCACACACCACAGACTCAAACAACCTCCTTCTTCATCAGCTCTATATTACAAACAAATTCTAAACAACATTCCACCTCAACCAAATAACACTACATACACCAAACAAATTCACACGACACTAACAGAGAACCACTTAAAACGCAGACCACCAAACAACATTTTAAACAAACACCCACCCACCAGAAATAGCACTAGAATCAACTCACTACCAAGAACCAGTCAGTAATCCTTGGCAAAGCTAAGATATGACCTACACTTCATATTACAATACTACAAACACAGATTCAACCTTAACCAAACCACCACAAACATCTGTCAAAATATAACCAGGTTCCGGAGGACACATCCCACTTCTTTCACTCCTGTTTAACTAACTCTCAACACAAAACAACATGGAACATATTATCCCTGGAGGATCTCTGGAAAAGACCGGTGGGGTCGGTCGGGTTTCTGAGCGCGGTAACTATATATATAATTATACTATATATATATATATATATATTATATATATATATCATATATATATATATATATATATATAATATAGTATATGATATATTATATATATATATGTATATATATTTAAATTAATGATATATATATATATATATATAATATATAATATATATATATATATAGTATATTAATATATATATAATTATATATATATATATTATATAATATATACATATAATATATATATTAATATATATAATAGTTATATATATATATATATACTATATATATATATATATATATATATAATATATATATTATATATATAATATATATACATATATATTATATTATATATATAATATTATATACTATATATAGTATATATATATATATATATATATAGTATATATATATACTATATATATAATAATATATATTTTATATATTAATATATTATATACGGGCGGGCTGAAAAGCAGCGCCTATTGATGTGTTTATAAGAATAAATTTGACACACGAACGGTATAGTTATTTGTTTTCGTTGTTGTGCAGTGATAGAAACATGGAATCTACTAGGGATTCTTTGCTGAAGCAAAGTGCAATGATTGATTTTTTTGCATGTTGAAAGCGTACAGAATGTGACGGAATTTCATCGCCGCTTAGTCGAGGTGTATGGAACGGACACTATTGATGTTAGCAACGGTCGTCGATGGGTCTGTAAAGCAACTCTTTCAAATAAAGGTGAAATGTTAATTCATGATACTCCGTGAAGTGGCCGCCACATTACAGTGACCACCGACCAACATCATGCTCGCGTTGATGACATTACTCGGGGAAATCGACGAATTAAACAGTCGGAAATTGCTTCCATGCTTGCAATTTCGAAAGAGAGTGTTCAAGCAATAATTGCAGATCTGTATTATCGAAATATTTGTGCGCGTTGGGTGCCAAGTCAGCTGACAGAAGACCTGAAGAATTTCATTGCTAATGAAATTCTAGACCGTTATCGTCGAGAGGGTGGTCAATTTCTTCACAAAATTGTAACGGGGACGAAACGTTGGGTTTACCACCACGATCCAGAAAGAAAAAAAGGACCTATATAAAATTCAGACACCCAAGCCCACCCGGCGTAAGAAAGTTTAAGACGTAATTGTCGGCGTTTACTTATGGTGACAGAATTCTGGAATGTGGATGCCCTCGAATATTCGGAATATCTGCCGAAGGGCAGGACTGTAAACTCCTATCGTTATTGTGAAACTCTCCGGAAATTGAAGAGTCTCATACATCAAATAAGATCAAATCGTACAGTTTTCCTCCTGCATTATGAAAATGCTCGACCACAATGCAATGCTCAGAAGCATCAGAAACTTCAACTCTTGAACTTCGAGGTCATTAATCACCCACCCTACAGTTCTGTTTTTGCCCCCAGTGAATTTTGCTTATTTCCAAAGTAGAAGGAGAGTCTCCAGGGAGTGAGATTTGGTCCAGATAATGAGGTGAAGAAAGCGGTGGCAGATTGGTTCAGGAAAACAGATCAAGACTTCTTTTCATCCAGTTTCGAGAAGTGGGTTTAACGTTTGCATGTGAACGTGGATTTAGTGCTGTGGCAACGCTGCTTACTAAAAAGAGAAATCGTTTGCATGTCACCAACGCGGCTATTTTAAACCTCTTTTCTCTGAATATTGAAATTAGTGAGTGTAAGAGGGAAGAGAGTAGAGTTTACCATTAGTGCTCTCAGTCCCTTGAGTTTCGATTAAAAACGAGGAATTAAAGAAAGGAATAAAATTAAATTGATTTATGTTTGTTTTAATTTGAAAAAAAGATATCTTTAATATTATAAAGTGCGTTTTAATTGCTCTCACTGGTAAAAAAGTCTCGTTTAGAATGTAAGTTTAAACTCCAGACCAGACTAATATAGCACACTATAATTAAATTAATTAAAGTAATGAATGTCATGGATTTTAAGTGGTTAAAGAAAAAAAGGAGCAAATTGAAGGTAGGTAAAAAAAAGTGCAATTTCGTAATAGTACGTGTGGCAGATGAAATTTGGAGGTAGTTTTGGCAATCCTATAGAAAATATATTATATATTATGTTAATAGAATAAACCTTTTACCTTTCAGTATTGTTCATTGTTTCAGAGTACGAGATTTTACAGCAGCACAGAAGTTACTTTTCAGCCCGCCCTCATATATACTGTATATATTATATATATATATATTATATATATATTATATATATATATATATATATATATATATATATATATAATATATATATATATATATATATATATATATTATTATAATATATATATAATATATATATACTATATATATATATATTATATATATATATATATATATAATACTATAATATATATATTACTTATCCGATCGACATCAAAATTTCAGAGCTTATGTAGTCGGGGAAGATACAAGATACCCCTTTTTATTTAGATTCATTTTATTTGCATACTCTCAAAAAAAAAATAAAAAAAATTGAAAATATTTTCCATGGACAAAGGCCAAACTACTGCATATACAAATACAAATGATCTAAGCCAAAAAAAAGTGTATCTCCCCGACTACAAATTGCTTGAAAATTTCGTCCTGATCGAATGAGTATGAAAACATTATCGCAATTTATCAATTATAAAACCAAAAAGGATAGGGTTTAAAAATCGAACATTGTTGGGATCTGGGGTCAAAAATCAATCTTTCACGATATGACTACAGGTAATAAGATCTATTTGCATGGTTCAAGTTTTATGTCATTTCGAAAAAAAATTGGAAGACGTGATTAGAAAAGTGTCAAAAACAGGTTTTCAAAAAATGAAAATACTAAAGAAATCACTTCAGACAATCATAAACACCGAAAGTGACTTTTTAGAAGTCAGAAAAGCTGCAGATTGCTTTAAATTTAGTCAAAACTGACTGAAAATTAAGAAAAGTACGACAACTTCCGGTTTGGGGTTAAAACTGAAGCAGCCCAGAGCAAAAATAGAAACTCCCTCTTAATAGGAAGATTTGGAAACGTCTTAACGCTTCTAATCTTAACTCTGTCGCCCGTATGACTTCCGAAAGTAGCGCTCTACTTATTGGCAATCTTTTTTTCCTTTCGTCTGATTCTTCGTCCTCTAATCCAGTGGTTTTTCAAAGTGGGAGAGTGTTGTTCTCGAAATAACCAAGGGTGCTCTTCAAAGCTGAAGAAAAACCGTCCAAATTGTATTTATTAATTATTTTTTCACATTTTTTACAAAAAAAAAATTTGAAGAAAAAAAAATATATTATATATATATAATATAATATTATAGTATATAATATATATATATAGATATATATATTTATATTGCCCTATTATATATATATATATATATATTATATATTATATATATATATATATATTGATCACAGAAGTAAGGTGGTTATCAAGAGGCAAATTACTTAAGAGAGTTACCGAGTTTAAAGATGAACTTAAAATTTTCATTTTAGAAAAAAGAGAGGAACTTAAAGTTTGCAAACCTGCTTTGCAGTGAAAGTTAAGCTGATAGTATTATGTTATCTGGCAAATATTTTTCAAAAAATAAATTGCTTAAACTTGTCTCTTCAATCTAAAGGTAATGTTTTAACAATGAGCGAGAAAATTAGGCTTTTGAGAGAAAACCTGTTTTGTGTAAAGGAGATATCGAAGTCGAAAGTTTGGAAATGTTTCCTAATTTCAATAATTTCATTGTAGAAAATAAAATAAAATTGTCAGAAAAAGGACACATTATCACACACCTGACAAATTTGTGAGAATAATTCATTAAAAATTTTAAAAACCTTCCAAGTGACGACCTTAATGGATCTTAAATCCATTCAATGAAAATAATAAACTCAAACATTTTCCTATTACATTCCAAGAAAACCTGAATGAAATTAAGGAAGATACAAATTTAATAAAACACACAACTCAAACCTTCGTCTGTTCTTAATATTATTGGTATTTCGCTTCCTTTTTTCGTGATCTTTCTTAAAAATATCACACTATATTTATTACTGTACAACCTTCAAGGTAGTTAGTCGTTTTAAGGCTCCTGCAAAATTTTCTTTACACCATACATTGCTCTTCCTCTTTATGGGAGATCCGTTTGTCCGCTGTATGATGTTTTTTTTTTTTTTTTCAGTTGTCACCACCACTCACCGGCGAAGCCCTATTCAAGGAGGGGGTGTTGCACGCCTCAAAAGTACACAACTAACGCAAATTACGCAGATGAGAACAGAGGCAGGCTTTGAAGTGCGGGAGATTAAATTCAGCATTAAACACAGAAGATGGAAAGAATTCCACAGAACCAAGAAGTGGCTAGAAAGAAGGAAGCACCGCAGCGAATAGCCTAGAGTTGCCAATATCCACACAAAACTCATGTGCAGACACAGCACCCCTTGTGCTACGAGGACGTCGTAAAGGTGGAGGTACGCGAGTGACAAGTTCCCTCGAGCACCTGCCGCTGCGGTACCTATAGAAAAGAGATTAAGCACCAACATCGCGCGGCAAAGATATAGGGTCAAGTGAAGTGGAAAGTACGGAACAGTTTATAAGTCTTTTGGCCCTTTGACTCGACCCTGTCCAGAAGCCGGGGGTAAAACCAGAGCCCCCAGATATGAGGACAACTACTTCCATACAAGGGCGGATTGAGACCCTTGTATAGCTGGAGGCAACTGAGGAAGAGGAAAAAAAGTTCTCGCGTCTAACCAGAACCCCCAGTTTCCTTGAGAGGCCGCCCTAGCAACGTTTGTGATGGTGATGTTTCCAAGACATTTTTTTGTTTATGTTAAGGCCAAGGATGTTTATATTGTCAACAGAGAGCATGGAGAACCGTTCGAAAGAAATAGGAAAGCTTGGGAAGGTGTTTTAGGAGAGGGAGATTTGCTAGAAGTTGAGTTTTTAAAGAAATTTAAAAAAAACAATGGTTGAGGACGACCCCACCCGGAAATCCTATCAAGATCACGAGATTAGAATCGTAAAGATTAAGACGAAGAGGCAATTCTAGAAGTAAAAGAGGAGCAGAAATGAAATGAGATGAAGAGTGAAGGTCGAATCATCGGCATTACGAGTGGATAGAGTTAGATGTGCAGGTGAGAAGCATTATTAATTGAAAAGTAAGAATAAAGTAGGAGATAAAGACAGAACCCTGAGAAACACCACAGATTAACAGAAAAAAGAGGAAGAAAATCGCCGCGTCAACAACAGCCGACATTGAGCGATTTTTGAGAGAAAACTAGACATAAGTAATCAAATTGAAGGAGGAAATGCAAAGGAAGGGAGCTTGGAGAGCAGTGACGCGTGCCATACTCGGCTCAAATGCTTTGGATATGTCAAGCGCCAGCACGCAAAGTCTCCCCGTAGTTCCTAAGGGTGGAAAACTAACATTAAATCAGTAAGATAGGAAAGTATATCGCCAGTAGACCTCGAGAGCCGAAAGCCGTACTGGTGATCGGAAAGAAGTGAATGAGATTCCAGATGATCTAAGAAATGAGAGTTGAGAAGGGTTTCAAAGATCTTAGATAGAATACAAGTGAGAGCTATAGGGCGATAGTTAGAAGGATCAGAGCGGCTACCTTTTTTCGGAATCGGCTTTGGGACATGTGCGTGCTTCCAACACTGAGGAAAATGATATTGAAACATAGAGAATTATAGTTGAACGAGGGGCGGGGTCAGCACGGAAGCACATTCGCTCAAAATTCGGGGAGGAACGCCATCCGGGCCACCCGCCTTCATAACGTTCATAAATTTCAGGAGTTCATGCACCGATCAAATGTATTCACAGGCAATGGCATAGGACACCTGAGAGGAGAAGGAGGAGGAAGAGGAATGCCAGAATCGTCCAGGGTTGAGTTAGAGGAAAATAGAAGGCCGAAGAGATTGGCCTTTTCAGTTGGAGAAATATCAACAGAACCATCAGATCGAATAAGAGGAGGAATGGCAGATTTACAGAAGTTGTTAGAGATGTTTTTGGCAAGAGGCAGAAAGATTTTTCAGTAGGGAACCTAGGAGGTTAGCTCACTTTCGTTTGATAAAAGCTCGCTTTGCTCGTCGAAGAGTATCCCTGCAACGATTTCTAGCTAAATGAAAATTAGCAAGAGTGATAGGAGAACGAGAATTTTTTCACTCCCAATACGCACTGTTTCTAGCCTGAATGGCCAGGGAACAAGCAAGATCGAACCATGGATTATGAGGAGAGAAAGATTTAGTCGAAGAAAGGAATGAACCTGCTCATCCCATCAAACGATTACAGCTCCCTCCTTCGGCAGAAGCTGAAGTGTCACCAGAGACAAAGCAGTCATCTTCCAATTATAGTTAGCGTAAGAACGCGACAGCAAAGACCACGTCCAATCGGCCCGATCAAAGCTGCCAGAAAAAAAGCGTTAGGGCCAGGATGGAGCTGTTGGAGAGAAAGTATTTAAAATTAAGAGATATAAGGTTTGTGGTCAGATTTTACCAATAGGAGCGAAAGGGTTGTGATATTTATTCCGAGAGAAGGACTCAAGTGGTGAACATAGGTCTTAAGTTGTGTTTCAAGAATTGGTGGGGGACGATTCCGGAATGTGTGTGGGTATAATCTTTGAATAGTTGTCCAGATCGTTGGGAGAATGCTTGGATGATTTCGGCTTTTCCCTCACCATCAAATCAGTATGCAAGAGGAACCCAACCATTCAGTTTGTGTGACATTGGAAATCCCCCAGAATAGAGGCTCCTCAGTATTTTAGATTGAGAAATATAACAGTCTCGTGAGAAAGTGTAAGATAATTCCTCACCAAAGGGTACCGCGAAAATCCCAATGTAACTGTTAGGGAACGAGTAGCAGAAAGCCACATACGATCCTAATTGTAGTAGAAGAGAAGAATTACTAATAATTAAGCCACCAGACTATCGAAGTTATGGAGATTCGAGTATTCGCTGAGACCCGTTGTTCACAGGCCAATGATGTTTACCTGTCTTTACCACCTAGGTGCACAATACCCCACCCTTCAAGTACGCCTATATATTATGAAATAACGCTTATCCCAGTTAGGCAAATATTAAACGATTTATGAGCGTCGCGAATATCTCCTTCCATAGCCCTCGGGTTCTCAGACAGGATGGTCCCTAGTTCACTCTCATACAGTTCCCACAAAGCGTCGGACAATTAAAGCGTTTCATGTACCTATATACCAACGAGACTTATAATATCCGGCCAATCTTCTAAAACTAAAATTATGTCACGCTGATCTGCCTGCTAGTAACTTGCTTCTTCGTACACTCTATTGAGCTGAGCCTTTGTCTTACACAACTCGCAACACGCATACTTCCTCTCGAAACATAACGTGAGTTGCAGAATCGTACACATATCCCTCCTAATGTTACCCTGTTGAGGAACACAAATGCGACAAAGATCTAAATCTTATCCTCCACAGTTTTATCCTTTCCAGTGACTATGTTTATAAACCCCAATTACGGCGTGTCTTAAAGTGCGGCTCCTCGTCGTACGTAAATTTCTAAAGCTCTAATTCATACTCCTCCATCAATATAACATATAATCAATCATATACTCAACTATAAGTATATGTCCATAGTACTCATGATATCTAATAATATACATATAATTAGTACTATAGATCTATATATATATATATATTATATTACCCTATATATCCAAGATCATCATTTTACCTCTCATATAATACTACTATAACTCATTAAACACATTATGAGTATAATACACTATATACCTATCATTCATAGTATTAAGATCTAGTCATAGCATCATCATAGGTAGCATATATCATATTATATGTACATATTACGCCCATCACAAACGATTATTAATTGCTATACTCATATAAGCCACTACTCACCTTGATCATACTATCCTATAGATAAATAATTACTTATCCTATATATATTATCTGCTAAATAATTTCTTATGTCCAACTTTATCACCAATTAGTTTCTAATTCATCTAATACGATATAATTATTTATGAACTAATTACATATAATCTATCTATTAAGACAGGTCTTGCTTTACTGTATATTATTATATATATATATATATTCATACATCTAACATTATAAATATTATACCTACCGTAGTAGTAACGATCCTTAGCTATAACAATAAATATAATATATATAATACTACTAATATATAATACTATACTTATAACTAATCTCTATAAGGGAAGATTAAACAATGATATAATATATATTTAATTTTACTATATAGTATATAATATAACGTACCTCCTTTTACACCATCATACATTTTATAATACCTATATAAATATATTACTCTTCTATCCTCATCTTTCTCAACCTTTGTGAAGTGACAACCTAAAATCAAATTTTATCCGCATATTATCTGTCGCGCACGCTGCACTCTCTTCATTCCCATCATTTCTAACACCATCTCCTAACACCCCCACCTCAAATT
>JABUQX010026811.1:27500-38554 GCA_015478945.1 Trachelipus rathkii
TAGATTTTTTAATTATTATTAGATATTTATATGGGTATTTTTATTTATAAAAAAACTTCTCACCCCCTATGAAATCCCGACGAGCTATGCGTAATAGCTCGAGGGGCACTCACCTCGTCACTCTGCGGGTAGACGGTGATAGGTTTATATATATAGATATTAATAGTGGGGGGGGACCTGAAGGCCCTCTCCCCACCCGGATTCAAAACTTAAATAAAATATATAAATAATATATCATAAATTAATTCAATAATTTTTATATATTGGGTAAAGGTGTTTCTACAAACTTTTAATAGTATTAACATTTCATCTAAAATTATATAACTAGATAATAAATAGCTCTAAGTACTACATGAGTCACTAGTATAAATATATATATATATACTCACTTTTTAAGACTATTATAGTATGATGGTATATAAGCAAATAAATATATAATAGTAATGTTACAATTTTACTTTATTTAATTTTGTTATAATTAATTAATTTTAAATTCCCAATATACTAACAGCGTTATATTAACAGTAAATTATGTTATCCATATAAGATATAAATTCTAAGAATAAGTAACCAAATAAAAGTCAACCGTATTGTCAATAAAAAAAAGTTATAATTTTTAAAATGTATAAGATGAAGATTTGTAACAAATTCTTGTGTTTTAAAACTGTTTGTTCTGTCATTTATTTTACGTATAGAAATGGTATTATTAAAAATATGCTATTATAATTTTCGTTAATATTAAAACAGTTGCTAGAAAAAATATTTAGTTGAAATTAGGTTTTAATTTAAATTAATTTCCTAAAAATTATACAAATATATAAAAATATGTATTTGGTGCGTTCCTTTGATATGGAGGTGGCGTTAAATTTTATTGTTTTGTCCCATTGCCACACCCTACACATCCGAAACCACACGCGCACACCCCTTACATTCCCCCGTGATTGTCCATGATAAATAGAACAGTGCAAACCGCCTAACAAGTAAATTGAAATTGGAGGCCCCTTTCCCAAACCATATAAATTCTCTCCCCTCTTTAATCAAGATATGAAAACATATGAGGGAAATATGATCCTATATCAATTTGAATATAGTAACTTTAACTAAAACAAATAAATTTATAAGGATTAACTTCAAATGATTTAGCAGAGGTCGGAGAAATAAATTATTTTCATTTAATTAAAAAAAGGCCGAATCACCAAATAAAGCAAATGCTAAACATTTGTAGACTCTCATATATAGGAAACGGTTTTTAAGACGATACACGTGAAATGAGTCAATTATAAACCTGTAATTTATAATAGTTTTTCTTTTTTAAAAAGCTGTTAAAACACGTCAACTTGTTTACGTTGTTGGCTATATATTTCATTTGACATTTCATGAGACTAATGACGACTAATGAATAAGATTCATTAAATTATTTTTTTTATAATAGAAAAACACTTAGATGTTATATATTTCCCTCATATGAGAGCGTATAGGCGGACTTATGGTAGGGGGCGATATACGTAGTTGAGGAAGAAAGGGTAAAGGATAAAATTTATTAGGAGAGTTTGTTGTTAGTAATTATCGTTCTGACGTGTGTCAAATGGGAAATAGGGGGGGAGTAAAAGAAGACAAAAAGTAAAAGGTAGGAAAGATTAAATATTTGAGAAGAATGTGGCAAATTAGTAGAATATAAAAGCCCACTGGGCTTCCATTGTAGTCCAATATATTCCGCGTTCGGAGTGTCATGATGACTACACGTTACTATCTTAGAGCAAGAATCGAATAGTGGTTTTGTAAAGCATGCAGATATTCAACTGATGGTGATTAGATATAATTAGTGGAATAAGGAATTATTAAATAAAGAGAATAAAGTTGATAAGAAAATTTTATAGAGTATAGAAATAAAGAATAAGGATGGTTTAGTAATATATAAATAATGTTAGGTATATTAATATAATAATTAATGTATTAATGAATGTGTGTAGATATATAATATATATATAATAGTATTAGTAGTATGAGAAGTAGCAGTCGTAATAATGGTTACCTTTCTCATACGAGATTTTATATATATACCATTATAAATGACTAAGAGTTAGTAGTATTATAATTATTATATAGTAATAGAAATTAGAATATGAATATAAAAGTAGTTATGTATCGCTAAGAGGTATATATAAAAGGTAAGGCTGTAGGAATATATATAATGAAAAATATGTTTTTCAGAGGAGACGGTGATGAGGATTAAGATAGATCAATTAATGATTGAATAGAAGATTGATGAGGATTGAAAAGATCAAGGAAGATTGAAGAAGTGATGATAATTAATAGATGAAAAATAAAATAAATAGGGTATAATTATAATAAAATAATGTAATAACTAGAAATTAAGTAATAAAGAAGAGGGTAGGGGGAGATGAGAAGATATATAATAGATATAGGTATATAATTATAAAATAGTGGTATAGTAGTAGTAGTTGTGTGTGGCTGCTGTCAGTGACAATACCGGTACTCTGGAACTTAATTCAATGAGAAAAACAATATAGAAAAGGAGATAGAGGGGTGCGGAATAAGATTGAAAATCCTCTACATGTCAAGATCAAAATAACACTAACGACTCTGTCGGTCTCATTCAAAGAGAAAGTAATGAGGGCAAAAAAGAAAGTGAAAATAGCGTGAGGATCTGAATGAAAAGAGAGAAAAAGAAGCAAAAATGCGAGAATATAAAAATGGAGCTAAGATGAAGATGACTATACCTATACGGTGTCTTATAGGCACGCTGGAGAAAGCGTAGATTAATATCCAACACACTAAGCTTTCGAAGTCCAAGAAGATGAGAATCTTATTAAAATTTAGAAGAGTATGCGTACGTTATTGGGTTCGATGTATATACCTAAGCTAATATATGCAAATAAGAGGAACAGTAGAAGGATGTAAGTGTTGAGGAGCTCAAATAAAATCGAAAATAGAAGGGGTGAGAGCTGTCGTTTTTTTATGAATTACAATGTGTGAGACAGATCGGCTGCAGTAAAGGAAGCAGCAGGAAAATAACGAGCAATCGAGTAATCGGGTATAAACGGGTCTTTTACAGAGAAAAGTTAGAATAGTAAAAAGTGAAGAAATATCACACTTCAGGATGCAGCAGAGTTTCATAAGTTATGTATAATACTTGGGAAGGGTAAAAAGAAGTATAGCGTGATGTTAAGCTTCTGAAGTAATTTGTGAGTAAAGTAGTAAGTGATAAAAAGAATGGTAAATACAGAGATTAATGGGCGTTTTTGAACATTATATGTATTGAGAAGTAGGTATATTTATATATAATATAAATGATGATGTATATGTGTAACTTGCGATGATAACGGTTTAAAAAGAAGAAATAAAGGTAGTAGATATAAGGATAAGATAATAAGTCGGATAGAGAGAAATATAGAGAGAAATTAAGATGGACCAAAAATTAGAGAGATGTAAAAGGAATTCTGAGTCAGTGTAAATAATAAGAATATAGAAAATAGTAGGTAGAGTATATAGAGAGTGTAATGAGAATAGTAAATATTGATTAAGAGAATTAGTGGTAATATATTAGTTGTAATAATTTATTAAAAAATATATAGGATAAAAAGAAGTTACAAGTAAAGTTTTTAAAAAGAATGGTAATAGTATAGAAAATGTATAAATAATAAGAGAAGAATAATAAATTGAGAAGATCAGAAAAGAAAAAATTAAGGAATAAAAAGATACATAAATGAGAAAAAAAAAATATAAAAGTAGAATAAGAAATATAGATAGGAATGTATAAGAAAAAGTGATAATAAAATGATGAGCAGGATATATTATAAACATAAATAAAGTAAATAGAGCAAAGCATGAGAAGCTGATATCAAGCATAAGCAGAAATCGACAGAAGCAAGTAAAGAACAGGTGAGAACAATAGATAGATAGAAGAAGGGAGCAAACATAAGAATAGTACGAAACACGATATAAATAAATAAAAGAAATAAATTAAGTTAATAAGAGATGAGCTTGGGCGCACACTGAAGAAAATAAGAGATAAGCATAATATATATAAAAAATTATAAAAGTGATAAAATATTAATCTAGTATTTAAATATAAAATGATGTGATATATTTGTATTTAAATAAGTTAAAGGATCTGTCAGCGTTAGGATAATCCCGTTAAGTCTTAGGATATAATCGAATGTTTCTAAGAATTACATATAATTAATGATTATTATTATGAAAAGGTAGAAGAAGATATATAATATATGAGAAAATAGTTCTATGTACTTAAAGATAAAGTTAGAATCTAAAAATTAAATATATTATAATATATAGAATCAGTAAATGTGATTTATGTAATGGTACAAAAAATAAAATAAATATGGTGAGCAATATATATTAATATAGATATTATTGTTTAATGTCTTGGAAGGATAAAGTAGTGAAATATAATATAGAGAACAAAATATAATAATGATATGAATAAATTGAAAAAATAGAATGATAATAAATAAAAATTAATTAAAAAATATATTGTATATGTGATATAAAAGATGGAGAAAGAATCTAAATTCAAATCTAAAAAAATAGGTAGATAGTATTAAATAATTTGTCCATAGCCAACATTTAACAGCAGTCCAAATAGAGAAGGACATGATTGAGAGTAATTACGTCGTATAGAGTAGTGAGTGAGAAATTGTTGTGCATTACTACGCAATTCGTCGATGTAATTATCTATCTCTCAATAGAGAAAAGAAAATAAAGAAAAAAAATAGGTATCGCCATAAATACTATGCGAGCATGATCTTGACCATAGTAATCTTCTTAAATTAATATTACTTCTTGGAGGATCAGTACTACACTTACGAGAATTGATGTGAGAATGAGCACAAACGGAGAAGGGCGAAAAAAAAAAAACAATATTATTACGCGGGATCAAGAGAGTTCAGAATTACGAGAGAGTGAAGTGACTTGATAATATATGAGCCATGCTAAGAGAAACATTCAATCAGTGATTCATACAATTTGGTCACGGCAACCACGTCGCTGAACAAAAGAGGATTTGGTGCCGTCTTTAAGCTCATAATGAGATATGGACTAGTTATCAGGATGACATTAATAAGCAGAAATCTTTTTGTTGTGAGATCATGGAGAAAAAATATGAATTGCATCAATATACAGAAGAATAGCATGAAAAACCTCCTCAAAAAGCAATTTGGACAAGATATACAAATACGGAAGTAAGAAAGATTAAACCAAATGTATGTGGTGAGCTCAACTCAACTTGATAAAAGTTTATAAAATATATCACACTTCATCTTTTATGGCAGTGAACGTGGACAGTGCTGATAATCTTCTCTCTCTGTGCGTATATATATATATAGCGAAGTAAATTATACATATTTTGTGAAATATTGATCTCAAAAAGTGTAAAAGTGCATGGGCCGAACAAATAAAAGTGAGTCAAACTTAGAGACAGGAAAGGCTTTAGGTTTATGGCATACGTTGTAATTTTGCCTCCTCCAATAACCAATACTCAATATTGAAGCTCCTTTTTTGATAATGTATATTGACGATAAGTATAGGCTAAGCTGTGACCTAAGCTGTGATCGTTGTCTGGTTAGTTTTGTATGGTTATGAGAGCTGAGTCTAAATACAGGTGAAGTATTACCTGAAATTGCTGGATTCGCCTCGAGATGTAGAAGGTGAAGCTGACATAGATTAATTCTACAGGTACCGGTCATTGCAGATTGAAAGTGGAATGGAATGACAGTATTGAGTACAAAGTCAAGACGAGAGTTAGGACCATACGTCCCTCACTGGAAAAGTGTTAGTGACGAGACGAGGAGACGTGATATGAGGACGAGCTGTCTAAAGAAAAAAAGAAAAAAAGAGGGAAGGCGATATGACTAGAAAGACGGCCTTCTTCCTTCACAGTGGTCTGTTAGACCACATTCTTCCGAGCAAAGTGAGCTAGAAAGTGTCAATACTAGTTCCCTTTTCATAGATCAATGAAAAATATGCTAGAGTCCATCGCAACATCGTGGTAAGAGTGAAAAGATCTAACGTACCCGCGTCAGTAAAAAAGTCCTTCGCTCCTGCAGTCTTGAGAGTTGTAATCACATAGTGCTGAAAAAAAGGAAATATTGACAAACCTTGGGTTTGAAATAATTATTTATGTACATAAGAAAGAGTAACAGAAGATGAATATAGTATAATGAATAAAATCGATATATAGGTATAAATAAGATTAATGATAGGTGAAAAATAGTATATAATATAAGTAGTTATGAACATAAAGAAATATGAGAAAGTGTAGTAAGTGAGAAGGTATATACTATATGTAATAAAGGAGTTATTAGTGATTAGGGATGGTATTGAGTAATGGAAGAACTAAGGAAATATTAATATGTAAGGTATGATGACAAGATAGGAACAGGATAAAGATATTAATTATATAATAGTGGAGAGACGAAATTGCGACAGAGAATGTGGGCAAAGTAGGAGGATATTTCTGCGGACTATATTCTAGACAAGTTATTTTATTTATTTATATTAATATTATATATTATATTAATGAGTTTGTAATAATTAATAGTGCAATCAGCGTACTCACTTATATATAGATAATGAGTGATAATATTAAATATAGGTGATTATATAAGGTATATATGATATAAACGGAAGATGAGAAGGGATTTCGCATAATAATATATTAGGAAGTGAAGAGAAAAAAATAAATGAATATAAGATATTACAATAATCGGCCTCAATTTACTTTCCAAGTAGTTGAAAGTCAATTCCGATAAACAGGTTCAATTTCAGTGTTTCGAGATAATGTATTTAACATTTAAATTTATTAGGTGTTTAGGTTAGGGTTATAGGTGTAGTCTTAGGGTTAGGTATTAAGTTTAACGCAGATTAAGGGAGAAGACGAACCTACTAACTACAACTCAAAACTTGAAGCCTAAGCCTAAAGATAGAACATAAATGAAACTAAAATATTAGAAGAAATAATTAAAACTGAGAAACTGAAGATATAATGAGCTGGAAAGATTACTATATAATAATAAAAAAGATAAAAAATAAAAGAAATAGTATATAAAATATAGATAGATGAAAATATATTAGTAGAGGGGACATAGTTTATATATAAATTATAGATATGTAAAAAAGCTTTTCATATAAATATAATAGTGAGTAATAATATAAATAATGTATATTAGGTAGGAATAATGACGATACATCGATAAAAGCTGAGGTAGTATAATATCATGAGTATAACATAATGCTATAGTGAGGTAATTGTTAGATTTATGTGTAAATGTAGTGACAGTAAAGTTATTTTGTTATTGTTGTTTTTATAATTTTAAAGAATAGGGAGCATTGCATGCCATTCAAACACATAATCGCTTAGTACAGGATTCAAAACGAGAAATGCAGAACAGAACAAATTGTTAATAGAAGCGTAAACGGATTAAAAAAAAAATCGAAAATTAATTTTACAACACAAATAAAATACAGTTGATTACAATTACGCAAAAGGAAAATAAACGAAAGGAAGCAAGGGGGAAGAACAGCAACTCAAAAACACGGACGTAATATACCACTGATAGAGTAGTAAATAGATATAATAAAGAGAGAAATAATAAAAATAAATAATAGCAAATATATATATATAGGTAAGGTGTATAGAAAAGAAAGAAGATAATAAAAGTATTCCGGTAAATAATATAAAGATAATATAGGAAAAGATTTGTGTATTCAAAAAAATCTTAAGTAAAGTAAATAAAGTAATATATAAACGAAATTTTAATAATAAAAGATTTTGTTAAAAGTCGAGAAAAAAGTAAACATCGTCAACAAAATTTAGTATAGAAAAACAAATAGTATATAAAATCCTATCAATGATATAAGTGGCATTAAAAGAATAAAAGTATTAGGGAATATAGATATAGTAGCGGAGGGTAGGTAATGTATAAATAAGTAAGAACTAAAATGAAAGAATCCGCAAGGATAAGATAGTATAAAATAAAAAGAGATAGTATATATAATAATGATGAAAAGAATAATGAGAGCCGGAAGTGAAAATAAGTAGTATAAGAGATATATAGAAACAGATATGAGAAGGAACTGTAAAGTAGGTAGTTAGAAGGATATAAAAGATATATAGTTAATAAAAAGATGAAGTAAGAAATAAATAAATAAGAAGTTAATAATAAAGTAATAAATGGGGAAGAGTAATAGATAAAAAAAATTGTGCAGCATATCCTATAAGAACAATATCATTGTATAAGTAAAGAGTTAACGATCACCGCAAATAAGAAGAAGAAATAAACTAACAAGGAATATTTATTCAGTCGAAAACAAAATTGAACACATCAAGCACACATCCTCTGATAATGATTATGCATAATAATAAAGGAAAGAATAATTAAAAAAACGAACCCATTGTTGATAGTAGTTAAAATCAATATTACGTAAGAATATAAAGTGAGAATGCTGGTGTAAAATTGAAAATAGATATAAAACAAAAGTTTCAAATCCGTATAAAAAAAAGGATTGATGTTACGGTATTAAGAGCATTTATTAGAGACATCAACAAACAGAAGGATGAATAAGCATAAGAATAGCAAAGTAGAAATAGGGTTAAAAAAAAATAAAAAAAAATAAATGTAAGACAGAAGAGGAAGTCAGGAAAGAGAGAGAGAAGGAAGAGAGAGATACAGGAAGAGAGATACAAAGTAGAAAAGCACGAGCAGAGCGGAAGTAAGAAGAAAAAAGGCAAGAAGGAGGAGAAGGACACAACAAGGAATAGGAGAAAAAAAAGAACGGACAGCGAGCGAATCTATCAAGAGTAATCGGATAGAAGGTGAGCAAAATAAGGGTTTGAAGAATGTATCGAGTTGTTTACGTGGAGAGAAAGATTTACGATAAATTTTTCAAATTCAGTTAATGAGAAAGTATTCACAGGCCGAGAGTAAGGGAGATACTAGGGTTTTTGAGTGAGGATCTCGAAGTGATCTGCTGATCAAACGATGAGAATTGCTCGATAAAGTTGAGAGAATTGGTGAGAGAATAAGCCATAAGGAGGAAATATGAGCCGAATGAGGCGGATGTGCTTGAAGGCGTCGCAAAAAATTTATAGTGGATATTCTGCCTTAAGAATAGATAAAAAAGGGTAATTTAGTGATAAGGCAAATTCGGAATGAAAATATTTAACTTTTTTTAACATTTGAAAAATATATTGTAATAAGGAATATGAGGAAGAAGATCGAGAGAGAGATTATTTCAGCTCGTTAGAAACTATCTTTCTATCTTTGGGATATTAAAACATTTACACAATCTTTGTAAGTTCAATCCAAGTATTGATTGTCATTATAGAGTAGGAAAATTAGAACAGCAGACAATTTATGTTTGAGCAACCCTGATTTTTTCTGTATGATTGCGAAAGATAAGTTTGCTGAAAGAGAAACGAGAAGTATGTAAAAAGATAAACGGAAAAGTAGAGGCTCATTTATAGAAAACATCGAGAAGAGCAACCCTAAAGAGAACAAGCAACAAGAACTGTGTGAAGTAGAAGAAGAAAAAAAAAATAAAAAGGTAGTGGAGGCGAGTATGCAGTTGCCCAATAATAATATAAGAAAGATCAGTAAATCCAATGCTATCCTATCAGCTATTTGCGACTTAAAAGATGGAAGATAAAAGTAATGAAGTTACATACAGAAAGAGTGAAAAGAATCACATAAGAGACATCTTCAGAAACTCACGCCGTCTTAGTATTATACTAAAAAAACTGAAAATGTTATTAAGAAAAAAAGAGATCAGTCCCTAATGAAAGCCGATAATCAAAAAAAGAATAAAAAGACAAAGAAAATTTGAAGCACTTAAAAGCTAGAACGCGGAAGTAATTCAGCGGGGCATTTCTTTTCATCCAGAAGAAAGAGAAAAGAAGAAACAAAAGAGAATAACAATTTAAAAGAAAGAGTAAGGAAGTAGTTGAAACAGACAATATAAATGGCGTACTAAAATGGTACCAGCAACAAATACAAAAGGAGAAAAGGAAAGTCAAAATGAAGAAAAAGACGAAGCGAAAAGCAGAAAAGACGAGAGGTAAAACAAAGAAAAGGACTAAAAAGAGACATAAAATAACGAAGATATGAAAAAAGGTAAAGAGAAAAAAAAGTTAATTGACTAATCTATAAATAAAGATAGGAAGATAAATGGAGTATGAGTGGTGATCGAGGAGCACAGCTGACTTTGTAGACTAGATAGGATATTACGATGGTGATAAAATGACACTAAAAAATCCAGAATAAAAAAGTGAGAAAAAGAGAGGAGGGAGAAGGAGGTGGATGAAATACCTCAGGAAACATCAATTTTTTTAAAATAAACATTGAGAAAAAAGAAATGAAAAGAAAAAGAAAGAAGAAAGACTTGCAATGCAAAAGAAACAGAGATAATAGAAATAAATCTAAGTTTAATGAGTAGAAAATAGATAAAAATAAGGAAAAGAGTAAAAGAATAAAAAAGATGGGAAGTTGATATAAAGAGGAGTGAAGTAGATAAAAGAAAATAATATAATAGTTAAATAAAATAGGGGAAGATAGAAATAAGTATAAAGTAGGGAACATAGCCTGCTAGTAGATAGAATAGAAAAATAGTAGGTAGATTATATATATATTTACCCCCTATATATATATTATATTATATAATATATAATATATTTAATTATATATATATTATATATATAATATATAATAATATATATTATTATATTTATATATATTATATTATTATTAGTGTTTTTTCTCTATATTATTAATATATATATTATATATATATATATATATATATAATATATTTATATATATTATTATAATAATATATATTATATATATATTATATATAATATATATATAAATATATATAATATATATTATATAATATATGGCCAGCATCCCGAAGAGGCCAACATGTAATGTAAAATAACATCTTAAAGGAATAATAAAGTCATTTTTTGAATTTTCAAGCAAATAATAAAAATCTTTTCTCTTACGCTTTTTATTTTC
>JABUQX010026812.1:0-17500 GCA_015478945.1 Trachelipus rathkii
TAAACTAGTGTAAAAGTTTAAACTAGTCTAAAAGTTTTTAAACTAGTCTTAAAAGTTTAACTAGTCTAAAAAGTTTAAAACCTGCTTTAAAAAATAAACTATTTAAAAAGTTGTAGCTAGTCTAAAAAGTGTAAACTAGTTTAGAAGTTTAAACTAGTCTAAAAAAATTTAACTAGTCTAAAAAGTTAAACTAGTCTAAAAAGTTAAACTAGTCTTAAATTTAAAAACTAGTCAAAAGTTAAACTAGTCTAAAAAGTTTAAAAATAGTGTAAAAAGTTTAAACTGTTTTAAAAAGTTTAAATTAGTCTAAAAAGTTAAAACTAGTCTAAAAAGTGTTTAAACTAGGCTAAAAAGTTTAAACTAGTCTAAAAGTTTACAATAGTTTAAAAAAGCATCAAAAACTAGTATAAAAGTTAAAACAAGTCTAAAAAGTTTAAACTTGTTAAAAAAGTTAAAAAATAGTCAAAAGTTAACTTCATAAGAAGTTTAAAACTAGTCGATAAAAGTTTAAAACTATCTAGGAAAGTTGTAACTAGTCTAAAAGTTTAAACTAGTCTAAAAATTTAAACTAGTCTAAAAATTTAAACTAGTCAAAAAAGTTTAAACAGATCTAAAAAGTTTTAAACACTTTTCCATATCCGCAATCTAAAAGTTTAAAACAATTGTCAAGTTTAAACTAGTCTAAAAAGTGTAAACTTGTTTAAAAAGTTTTAATCTAGTCTAAAAGTTTAAACTAGATAAAAAGTTTAACTAGTCTAAAAAGTTTAAGCTAGTTAAAAAGTTTAAACTAGTCTAAAAAGTTTAAACTAGTCTTAAAATTTTAACTAATCTAAAAAGTTTAAACTTGTCTAAAAAGTTTAAACTAGTTTAAAAAGCTTTAAACTAGTCTAAAAAGTTTCTAAACTTGTTTAAAAAAGTTTTTTAAACTCCAAAAAAGTTTAAACTAGTTAAAAAAGTTTAAAACTAGTCTAAAGTTAAAGAAGTACATAAAAAGTTTAAAACTTGTATTAACAGTTTAACTAGCTAATAAAAAGTTTAAACTAGTCTAAAAAATTAAACTAGTCTAAAAAGTCTAAACTAGTTAAAAAGTTTAAACTAGTCTAAAAAGTTTTTTTAAACTATTTCTAAAAATTAAACTAGTTAAAAAAAGTTTAAATAGTTTAAAAAGTTTAAACAAGTCTAAAAAGTTTAAACTTGTTTAAAAAGTTTAAAACTAGTTTCTAAAGTTTAAACTAGTGTAAAAGTTTAAACAGTCTAAAAAGTTTAAACTAGGGTAAAAAAGTTTAAACTAGTCTAAAAAGTTAAACTAGTCTAAAAATTAAAAATAGTCTTAAAAAGTTTAAATTTGTTTAAAAAAGGTTTAACTACGTCTAAAAAGTTTAAACTAGTCTAAAAAGTTTAAACTTGTTTAAAAAGTTTAAACTAGTCTAAAAAGTTAAAACTAGTCTTAAAAGTTTAAACGATTTTAAAAAAGCTTAAAACTATCTAAAAAAGTTTTAAACTAGTTTAAAAAGTTACACTAGTCTAAAAAGTTTAAACTTGTCTAAAAATTTTAAACAGTCTAAAAACTTTAAACTAGTCTAAAATTTTAAACTAGTCTAAAAAGTTTAAACTCGTCTAAAAAAGTTTTAAAAATAAGTCTAAAAAAGTTTAAAACTTCTTAAAAAGTTTAAACTAGCTAAAAATTTTTAAAACTATCTAAGACTTAAAACTAGTCTAAAAAGTTTAAACTGTTAAAAAGTATAAACTAGTCTAAAAAGTCTAAAACTATCTAAAAAGTTTAAAACTAGTCTAAAAAGTTTAAAAACTAGCTAAAAACCCGAAATTAGTCTAAAAAGTTTAAACTAGTCTAAAAAGTTTAAACTTGTTTAAAAAGTTTAAACTAGTCTAAAAAGTTGAAACTAGTCTTAAAAGTTTAAACTAGTTCAAATGAAACTTGTTTAAAAAAAGTTTAATCTAGTCTAAAAATTTAAACTATCTAAAAAGTTAAAACTAGTCTAAAAAGTTTAAACTAGTTAAAAAAGTTAAACTAGTCTAAAAAGTTAAACTAGTCTAAAAAGTTGTTTAAACTAGTCTAAAAAGTTTAAACTAGTCTAAAAAGTTTAAACTTGTTTAAAAAGTTTAAGCTAGTCTAAAAAATTTTAAACTAGTTTAAACTTGTTTAAAAAGTTTGAACTAGTCTTAGAAGTTTAAACTAGTCTAAAAACTTTAAACTAGTTTAAAAAGTTTAAACTTGTTTAAAAAGTTTAAACTAGTCTAGTCAAGCCTAAAAAGTTAAACCTAGTCTAAAAATTTTAAACTAGTATAAAAAGTTTAAACTAGTTTAAAATAGTTTAAACTAGTTTAAAAAATTTTAACTATTTTAAAAAGTTTAAACTAGTCTAAAAATTTTAACTAGTCTAAAAAGTTTAAACTTGTTTAAAAAGTTTAAACTAGCCTAAAAAGTTAAAACTAGTCTAAAAATTTTAAACTAGTATAAAAAGTTTAAACTAGTCTAAAATGTTTAAACTAGTCTAAAAAGTTTAAACTAGTCTAAAAAGTTTAAACTTGTCTAAAAAGTTTAAACTACTTTAAAAAGTTTAAACTAGTCTAAAAAGTTTAAACTTGTTTAAAAAGTTTAAACGAGTCTAAAAAGTTTAAACTAGGCTAAGAAGTTTAAACTAGTCTAAAAAGTTTAAACTAGTCTAAAAAGTTTAAATTTGTTTAAAAAGTTTAAACTAGCCTAAAAAGTTAAAACTATTCTAAAAATTTTAAACTAGTATAAAAAGTTTAAATTTTCTAAAAAGGTTTAAAAGTCTAAAAATTTTAAAACTTTTTTAAAAAAGTTTAAACTAGTGTAAAAAGTTTAAACTAGTGTAAAAATGTAAAACAGTCAAAATTTGAACTCGAGTAGGGTTGTAAACTAGTCTTAGAAGTTTAAACTAGTCCAAAAAGTTTAAACTTGTCTAAAAAGTTTAAAATAGTCTAAAAAGTTTAAACTTCTTTAAAAAGTTTAAACTAGTCTAAAATTTTTAAACTAGTCTAAGAAGTTTAAACTAGTCAAAAAAGTTTAAACTAGCCTAAAAAGTTTAAACTTGTTTAAAAAGTTCAAACTAGTCTAAAAAGTTTAAACTAGGCTAAGAAGTTTAAACTAGTCTAAAAAGTTTAAACTAGTCTAAAAAGTTTAAATTTGTTTAAAAAGTTTAAACTAGCCTAAAAAGTTAAAACTATTCTAAAAATTTTAAACTAGTATAAAAAGTTTAAACTAGTCTAAAATGTTTAAACTAGTCTAAAAATTTTAAACTATTGTAAAAAGTTTAAACTAGTGTAAAAAGTTTAAACTAGTCTAAAAAATTTAAACTAGTCAAAAAAGTTTAAACTAGTCTTAAAAGTTTAAACTAGTCTTAAAAGTTTAAACTAGTCTAAAAAGTTTAAACTTGTCTAAAAAGTTTAAAATAGTCTTAAAAGTTTAAACTTCTTTAAAAAGTTTAAACTAGTCTAAAATTTTTAAACTAGTCTAAGAAGTTTAAACTAGTCAAAAAAGTTTAAACTAGCCTAAAAAGTTAAAACTAGTCTAAAAATTTTAAACTAGTATAAAAAATTTAAACTGGTGTAAAATGTTTAAACTAGTTTAAAAAATTTAAACTAGTTTAAAAGTTTAAACTAGTTTAAACTAAAATTTTAAACTAGTCTAAGAAGTTTAAGCTAGTCTAAAAAGTTTAAACTATCAAAAAAGTTTAAACTTGTTTAAAAAGTTTAAACTAGCCTAAAAAGTTAAAACTACTCTAAAAATTTTAAACTAGTATAAAAAGTTTAAACTAGTTTAAAATGTTTAAACTAGTCTAAAAATTTTAAACTAGTCTAAAAAGTTTAAACTAGTCTAAAAAGTTTAAACTAGTCTATAAAGTTTAAAACTAGTGTAAAAAGTTAAAACTAGCTCAAAAGTTTAAACTAGTCTAAAAGTTAAACTAGTCTAAAAAGTTTAAAACGTTTTAAAAAGTTTAAACTAGCTTTAAAAAGTTTAAACTAGTCTAAAAAGTTTAAACTAGTCTTAGAAGTTTAAACTAGTCTAAAAAATTTAAATTTGTCTAAAAAGTTTAAACTAGTCTAAAAAGTTTAATCTAGTCTATAAAGTTTAAACTAATCTAAAAAGTTTAAACTATCAAAAAAGTTTAAAAATTAAAGTCCAAAAGCTTTAAACTTTTAAAAGTTTAAACTAGTCCTAAAAGTTTGAACTAGCTAAAAATTTAAACTAGTCTAAAAAGTTTAAAACTAGTCTAAAAAGTTTAAACTAGTTTAAAAGTTTAAACTAGTTTAAACTAAAATTTTAAACTAGTCTAAAAAGTTTAAACTAGTCTAAAAAGTTTAAACTAGTCTAAAAAGTTTAAACTAGTCTATAAAGTTTAAACTAGTCTAAAAAGTTTAAACTAGTCTAAAAAGTTTAAACTAGTCTAAAAGTTTAAACTAGTCTAAAAAGTTTAAACTTGTCTAAAAAGTTTAAACTAGTCTAAAAAGTTTAAACTAGTTTAAAAAGTTTAGCCTAGTTTAAAAAAGTTTAAACTAGTCTTAAAAGTTTAAAACTAGTCTAAAAAGTTTAAACTTGTTTAAAAAAGTTTAATCTAGTCTAAAAAGTTTAAAAACTAGTCTAAAAGTTTAAACTAGTCTAAAAAGTTTAAGCTAGTTTAAAAGTTTAAACTAGTCTAAAAGTTTAAACTAGTCTAAAAAAGTCCAAAATATTATCTAAAAAAGTTTAAACTTCTAAAAAGTTAAACTAGTTTAAAAAAGTTTAAACTAGTTTTTAAAAAAGTTTAAACTTGTTTAAAAAGTTTAAACTAGTAGTTAAAAAAAGTTTAAACTAGTTTTAAAAAAGGTTAAAACTAGTCTAAGAGTAAAAGAAGTCTAAAAAAGTTTAACTTGTTTAAACAGTTTAAACTAGCTAAAAAAGTTTAAACTAGTCTAAAAAAATATAAAACATAGTCCAAAAACTCTAAACTAGTTTGATAATTATACACTCAAAAGTTAAACTTGTCAAAAAGTTTAAACTAGTGTAAAAAGTATAAAACTAGTTTAAAAAAGTTAAAACAAGTCTAAAAAGTTAAAAACTTGTTTAAAAAGTTTAAAACTAGTCTAAAAGTTTAAAACTAGTGTAAAAAGTTTTAAAAACTAGGTCTAAAAAGTTAAACTAGTGATAAAAAAAGTTAAACTAGTCTAAAAAGTTTAAACTAGCTCTAAAAAGTTAAAACTAGTTCTAAAAAGTTTAAACTAGTTTAAAAAAATTTTAAACTAGTCTAAAAATTTTAAACTAGTCTAAAAAGTTAACTAGTCTTAAAAGTTTACACTTGTTTAAAAATGTTTAAATAGTTTTTAAAACTTTAAACTAGTCTGAGGAGTTGCATCTGCACTAAAAACTTGAAAGCTATTTAAAAAAGTTTTTTACACTAGTCTAAAAAGTTTAAAACTTGTCTAAAAATTAAACTAGGACATAACCATGATTGACTAGTCTTAAAAAGTTTAAAAAGCAGTTTTGAAAAGTTTAAACCAGTCTAAAAAGTTTAAAATAGTCTAAAAGTTTAAAACTTCTTTAAAAAGATTTAAACTAGTCTAAAATTTTAACTAGTCTAAGAAGTTTAAAATAGTCTAAAAAGTTTAACTTGTTTAAAAAAGTTTAAAACTAGTCTAAAAAGTTAAAACTAGTCTAAAAGTTTAAACTAGTCTAAAAAGTTTAAAACTAGTCTTAAAATTTTAAACAGTCTAAAAATTTAAACTATCTAAAAAAGTTTAAACTAGTTTAAAAATTTAAGCTAGCTCTAAAAAGTTAAACTTAGTCTTAGAAGTTTAAAACTAGTCTAAAAAAGTTAAAACCTTGGTTAAAAAGTTTCAGTCCTAAAAAGTTTTAACTAGTCTAAAAAGTTTAAACTAGTCTAAAAGTTAAGCTAGTTTAAAAAGTTAAACTAGTCTAAAAAGTTTTAAATAGTCTAAAGAGTTTAAATAGTCTAAAAAGTTTAAACTTGTCTAAAAAGTTAAAATAGCTTAAAAAAGTTTAAAACTAGTCTAAAAAGTTTAAAATAGTCTTAAAAAGTTTAAAACTAGCTAAAAAGTTTAAACTAGTTTAAAAAGTTTAAAACTAAAAGTTTCTAGTTTAAAGAAGTCTAAAAATGTTAAAACTTTTTAATGAATTTAAACTAGTCTAAAAGTTTAAACTAGTGTTAAAAAGTAAACTAGTCTAAAAAGTTAAACTAGTCTAAAAAACTTAAAACTATCAAAAAGTTTAAACTAGTTTAAAAAGTTTAAACTAGTTTAAAAAGTTTAAACTAGTTTAAAAAGTTTAAACTAGTTTAAAAAGTTTAAACTAGTTTAAAAAGTTTAAACTCGTTTTAAAAGTTTAAACTGTTTAAACATTTCTTTAGTTTAAAAATTGTAAACTAGTTTAAAAAGTGTAAACTAGTTTTAAATGTTTAAAGTAGTTTAAAAAGTTTAAAGTTGTGTAAAAGTTTAAAGTTGTTTAAAAAATTTAAACTAATCAAAAAAACTTTACAGGAGTATTTTTCATGGGAAAACAGTCTAAAAAGTTTAAACTCGTCTAAAAAGTTTTAAATAAGTCTAAAAGTTAAAACTTAAATTAAAAAGTTTTAAAGTGATTTAAAAATTTTAAACTAGTTTAAAAAGTTTAAACTAGTCTTAAAAATTTAATCTAGTTTAAAAAGTTTAATTTAGTCTAAAAAGTTAAAACTACTCTAAAAAGTTTAAACCTTGTTTTAAAAAAGTGAAACTAGTCTTAAAATGTTTAAACTAGTCTAAAAAGTTAAACTAGTCTAAAAGCTTCTAAACTAGTTTAAAAAAGTTTAAACTAGTCTAAAAAGTTTAAAACTTCTTTAAAAAGTTTAAACTAGTCTAAAAATTTGAACTAGTCTAAAAATTTTAACAATATAAAAAGTTTAAACTTAGTCTATAAATTTAAAAATAGTCTAAAAGTTAAACTTAGCTCAAAACTTTAAACAGTTTAAAAGTTTAAAACTAGTCTAAAAAGTTTAAAACTTTGTTAAAAATAGATAAATAGCCTAACAAGTTTAAACTAGTCTAAGAAGTTTAAACTAGCATAAAAATTTTAAACTTTCGTCTAAAAAGTTTAAACTTGTTTAAAAGGTTTAAACTAGCCTAAAAAGTTTAAAAATTTTGTCTAAAATATTTTAAACTAGTTATAAAATTTTAAAACTAGTGCTGAACAATGTTTAAATAGTCTAAAAACATTAACTAGTCTAAAAAGTTAAACTAGTCTAAAAGTTTAAACTAGCGAGATAAAAGTTTAAACTAGTCTAAAAGTTTAAACTAGTCTCAAAAGTTTTAAAATCTATTAAAAAGTTAAACTAGTCTAAAAAGTTTAAAACTATTCTAAAAAGTTAAAACTAGTCAAAAAGTTTAAACTAGTCCCAAAAGTTTTAAACTATGTTTTAAAAAGTTAAATTAATTTTAAAAATTTAAACTTGATAAAAAAGATTAAACTAGTCTAAAAAGTTTAAACTAGTTTAAAAAGTTTAAACTATATAAAAATTTAAACTAGTTAAAAAGTTTAAAATATATAGAGTTTAAACTAGTCTAAAAACTTTAAAATAGTCTAAAAAGGTTAAAAAGCTAAAAGTTAAAACTAGTTCTAAAAAGTTAAACTAGTCTTAAAATTTAAAACTAGTCTAAAAGTTTAAACTTAGTCTTAAAAATTTAAACTAGTCTAAAAAAGTTTAAAACTAGTCTAAAAAGTATAAAACTTCAGATAAGTAGCCTGACCTAGTATAAAAGTTTTAAAAACCAAGTCTAAAAAGTTTTAAACTTGTTAAAAAAGTTTAAACTAGTCTAAAAAGTTTAAAACTAGTCTTAAAAGTTTAAACTAGTCTATAAAGTTTTAAACTAGTCTATAAAGTTTAAACTAGTCAAATAATAAAAACTATCTAAAAAGTTTAAACTAGTCTTAAAAGTTAAAAGTAACTCTAAAAAGTTTAAACTAGTCTAAAAAGTTTAAACTAGTTAAAAAGTTAAACTAGTCTAAAAAGTTAAACTAGTCTAAAAAGATTTTACAAATAGTCAAAAAAACTTTAAAACTAGTCTTAAAAAGTTTTAAAAAACTAGTTAGAGGAAAATTTTTAACAAAAATCAGCTAGTATGAAAAAAAAGTTTAAACTTGTAAAAAAGTTTAAACTACCCTAAAAAGTTAAAACTATCAAAAAGTTTAAACTTGTTTAAAAGTTTAAACTAAGTTGTAAAAATTAAACTAGTTTAAAAGTTTAAACTTGTCTAAAAATTTAACTAGCTTTAAAAAATTTAACTAGTCTAAAAAGTTAAACTTGTTTAAAAAGTTTAAACTAGTCTAAAAAGTTTTAAATAGTCTAAGATTAAAAAGTTTAAACTAGTATAAAAGGCTTAGAACACTCTCAACAAGTTTAAACTAGTCTAAAAGTTAAAAAAAAGTTAAAAACTTTCTTAAACTAGTTTTAAAATTTTAAACTAGTCAAAAAATCTAAACTTTTTTAAAAAGTTTAAATATTTTAAAAAATGTTTAAACTTCTTAAAAGTTTAAATAAGTTTAAAAATTTTGAAACTAGTCTAAAAGTTTTAAACTAGTCTAAAAAGTTTAAACTAGTCTAAAAAGTTTAAACTAGTCTAAAAAGTTTAAACTAGCCTAAGAAATTTAAACTAGTCTAAAAAGTTTAAACTTGTCTAAAAAGTTTAAACTTGCTTAAAAAGTTTAAACTATCCTAAAAATTTAAAACTAGTCTAAAAATTTTAAACCAATATAAAAAGTTTAAACTAGTCTATAAAGTTTAAACTAGTCTAAAAAGTTTAAACTAGTCTAAAAACTTTAAACTAGTTTAAAAAGTTTAAACTAGTCTAAAAAGTTTAAACTTGTTTAAAAAGTTTAAACTAGTCCAACAAGTTTAAACTAGTCTAAGAAGTTTAAACTAGTATAAAAATTTTAAACTTGTCTAAAAAGTTTAAACTTGTTTAAAAGGTTTAAACTAGCCTAAAAAGTTAAAACTAGTCTAAAAATTTTAAACTAGTATATAAATTTTAAACTAGTCTAAAATGTTTAAACTAGTCTAAAAATTTTAAACTAGTATATAAAGTTTAAACTAGTCTAAAAATTTTAAACTAGTCTAAAAAGTTTAAACTAGTCTAAAAAGTTTAAACTAGTCTAAAAAGTTTAAACTATTCTAAAAAGTTAAAACTAGTCTAAAAAGTTTAAACTAGTCTTAAAAGTTTAAACTAGTTTAAAAAGTTTAAATTAGTCTAAAAAGTTAAAACTTGTTAAAAAGTTTAAACTAGTCTAAAAAGTTTAAACTAGTTTAAAAAGTTTAAACTAGTGTAAAAATTTTAAACTAGTTTAAAAAGTTTAAAATAGTCTAAAAAGTTTAAAATAGTCTAAAAAGTTTAAACTAGTCCAAAAAGTTTAAACTATTCAAAAAAGTTTAAACTAGTCTAAAAAGTTGAAAATAGTCTAAAAAGTTTAAAACTTGTTAAAAAAGTTTAAGCTAGTCTAAAAAATTTGAACTAGTGTAAAAGTTTTTATATGTTGTGAAGTTTAAACTATCTAAAAAGTTTAAACTACTAAAAAGTTATTTGAGACCTAAAAAGTTTAAACTTGTTTAAAAAGTTTAAAACTTAATCTAAAAATTTAAACTAGTCTAAAAGTTAAACAGTCAAAAAGTTTAAACTAGTCTTAAAAGTTTAAACAAGTCCAATAAAAAGTTTAAACTATGTAAAAATTGGCAACTCGATATAATATTAGGCAATGCTCCTGCCAAAACAATTTAAAACTAGTAAAAAGTTTGAACTAGTCTAAAAGTTTTAAAAAACTAGTCTAAAAAGTTTAAACTAGTCTAAAAAGTTTAAACTAGCTCTTAAAAAAAGTTAAACTAAGCCAAGAAATTTTAAACTAGTTCTAAAAAGTTAAACTAGTATTAAAAAGTTCCAGCAGAAGACGATCATTTTTAACTTTTTGGAACGTTCAAACTAGTTCTAAAAAAGTTTGCGCTCAGCTTGGTTCATCCTAGTATAATAAGTTAAACTACTCTTAAAAAGTTTAAACTAGTTTTAAAAAGTTAAATTAGGGGGTCTAAAAGGGGTTAAACTTGTTAAAAATGTGAGCATTTTTATCAATTGAACTAAAAAGATTTTGAAATAGTCTAAAAATTTCCAACTACTCTAAAAAAGTTTAAACTAGTCTAAAAAGTTTTAAACTAGTCCATAAAGTTTAAACTAGTCTAAAAAGTTTAAAACTAGTCTAAAAAGTTAAAATAGTTGTAAAAGTTTAAATTGTTTTAAAAGTTCATAAACATTTTATAAAAAAGCTTAAAACTAGTCTAAAAATTTAAAACTAGTCTAAAAAGTTTTTAAAACTAGTCTAAAAAGTTTAAAATAGTTTAAAAATCTTTAAACTAGTATAAAAGTTTAAGACGAATTCTAACGTTTAAAACTTGTTTAAAAAATTTAAACTAGTCGAAAAATTTAAACTAGTCTAGAAGTTAAAACTAGTCTATTAAAGTTTAAACTAGTCTAGAAATATTAAACTAGCTCTAAAAAGTTTTAAACAGTCTAAAAGTTTAAACTAGTCTAAAAAAAAGTTTAAACTAGTCTAAAAAGTTTAAACTAGTCTAAAAAGTTTAACACTAGCTTAAAAAGTTTTAACTAGTCTAAAAAGTTTAAACTAGTCTAAAGATTAAAACTAGTCTAAAAAGTTTTAAACTAATTAAAATATTGTATGTAGTTATTAAAACTAGTCTAAAATTTAACTAGTCTAAAAAGTTTAACTAGTTTAAAAGTTTAAACTAGTTTAAAATTTTAAAACTAGTCTAAATGTTAAGATTTCCTTTATGTTTAAACTTTCTAAAAAGTTTAAAACTAGTTTAAAAAAGTTTGAAAACTAGCTTGAAAAGTTTAAACTTTGTTTAAAAGTTTAAACTAGTCTAAAAGTTTAAACTAGTCTAAAAAGTTAAAGTCTAAAGAAGTTTAAAGAAGTCTAAAAAGTTTAAACTTGTTTAAAAAGTTTAAACTAGTCTAAAAAAATTAAACTAGTCTAAAAATTTAAACTAGTCTAAAAAGAATAAAACTAGTTAAAAAGTTTAAAATAGACTAAAAGTTTAAACTTGTCTAAAAAGTTTAAACTAGTGTAAAAATTTAAACTAGTTTAAAAAGTTTAAACAAGTCTAAAAAGTTAAACTAGTTTAAAACAGTTTAAACTAGTCTAAAAAGTTAAACTAGTTAAAAAGTTTAAAATAGTCTACATCATAACTAGTGAAAAAAGTTGTAACTAGTCTAAAAAGTTTAAACTAGTCTAAAAAGTTTAAACTTAGTCTAAAAAGTTTAAAACTAGCTTTAAAAAGTAACTAGTTCTAAAATTTAAAACTAGTCTAAGAAGTTTAAACTAGTCTAAAAGGTTAAAACTGCTTTAAAAAGTTTAAATAGTCTTAAAAAGTTTAAATTGCTCTAAAATAGTTTAAACTTAGTCTAAAATTAAACTAGTTAAAAAGATGTCTCGTTCAGGAATTAACCTTGTCAAAAAAATTAAACTAGTCAAAAGAACAAACAAGTTTTACAACTCTGAAACAAGACTATTAAGTATAAATTCGTCTAAAAAAGGTTTAAAATATAGTCTAAAAGCTTTTAATTTGTTTAAAAGTTAAACTGCTATTATTAAAATTTGAACTTAGTCTAAGAAATTTAAACTAGTCTAAAAAAAGTTTAAACTTGTTTAAAAAGTTTTAAACTAGTTTTAAAAAGTTAAAACTAGTCTAAAAGGTTTTAAACTTGTTAAAATTTAAAACTAGTCTAAAAAAAGTTTAAAACTAGTCTATAAAGTTTAAAACTAGTTCTAGAAAGTTTAAACTAGGTCTAAAATTAACTAGTCTAAAATTTAAAACTAGCTAAAAAGTTTAAAACTAGTCTAAAAGTTTTAACTAAGTCTAAAAAGTTTAAACTAGCTTAAAAAGTTTAAGCTAGTCTAAAAAGTTTAAACTAGTCTTAAAAGTTTAAACTAGTCTAAAAGTTCAGAACGTGATAGAAAAAGATTAATCTCCTCTAAAAATTTTAAAACACCATACAAATTTTTAAGTAATATGGTAAGTAAAGCAGTTAAAAGTTTAAAACTAGTCGACAAATATTTTTAGTGTAAAAATAATAAAAACTATCTAAAAAGTTTAAAAGTGTATAAAAAATTAAACAGTTTAAAAACCATACAAACTAATGTAAAAACTTTAAAATGGCTAAAATGATTAACTAGTCTTAAAAATTTTAAAATAGTTGCAAAAAAGTTTAAACACGACTTCGAGCACTAACAGACGATTAGTTGATTTTAAAACCTTTAAACAGTTTAAACAGTTTAAACTAGTCGCTCAAGTTTAAACTAGTCTAAAAAAATAAACATAGTCTAAAAAGTCTAAACTAGTTATAAAAAGTTTAAACTAGTCTAAAAAAGTTTAAACTTGTCTAAAAAGGTATAAATAGTGTAAAAAAGTTTTTTAAACATAGTTAAAAGTTTAAACAAGTCTAAAAAGTTTAAACTAGTTTAAAAAGTTAAAACTAGTCTAAAAAGTTTAAACAAGCTAAAAATTTAAACTAGTCTAAAAGTTTTAAACTAGTTTAAAAATTTAAACTATCTAAAAATTTTTCGGTAAGTCTAAAAAGTTTTAAAACAAATAATATCGACAAACCCGTTATTAAGTTTAAACCAGTAAATATTATAACAAATGTAATAAAAACTATCTAAAAAGTTTAAAAGCGTTTAAAAAAATTCGACCGGATAATCCGTCCAAATAGTCTAGAAGTTTAAACTAGTCTAAAAAGTTTAAAATATTTTAAAAAGTTTCAACTAGTCAATAATGTAGATTATCTCCAAGATCTAGATTATGAAAAAACTTTAAAAACTAGTCCTTGAAAAGTTTGATATAGCCTAAATATTTTAAACTCGTCTAAAAAGTTTTAAATAGCTAAAAATTACAAACTTCTTAAAAGTTTAAACTAGTCTAAAAATTTTAAACCTAGTCTAAGAAGTTTAAACTAGTTAAAAAGTTTAAACTTGTTTAAAAAGTTTAAACTAGCCTAAAAAGTTAAAACTAGTCTAAAAAGTTTAAACTTGTTTAAAAAGTTTAAACTAGTCTAAAATGTTTAAACTAGACGAAAAAAAGTGTAAAATCTGTTGGAAGTTTTAAGTCTTCATTGAAGGACTTTAAGATACTTTAGATTTATACTTGTTTTTAAAAAAGTTTAAAATATTATGAAAAAATTTAAATTAGTCTAAAAATTTAAACTAGTCTAAGCAAGTTTAAACTAGTCTAAAATTTTAAACTGTTAAAAAGTTTTAACTAGTCTAAAAAATTTTAAACTAGTCTAAAAAGTTTAAAATGCTTCAACACCATGATAAACTTGTTAAAAAGTTTAAACAGCCTAAAAAGTAAAACTTCGACACCATGATAAACTTGTTAAAAAGTTTAAGCTAGTCTAAAAGTTAAAAACTAGTCTTAAAAAAGTTTAAACCTTGTCTAAAAGTTTAAACTAGTTAAAAAGTTTAAACTAGTCTAAAAAGTTTAAACTGTTTTAAAAAGTTTAAACTAGTCCAACAAGTTTAAACTAGTCTAAGAAGTTTAAACTAGTATAAAAATTTTAAACTTGTCTAAAAAGTTTAAACTTGTTTAAATGGTTTAAACTAGCCTAAAAAGTTAAAACTATGCTAAAAATTTTAAACTAGTATATAAATTTTAAACTAGTCTTTAAATGTTTTAAATTAGTCTAAAAATTTTAAAACTAGTCTAAAAGTTTAAATGTCCCTCAATTTGCGAATATTCTAGGAAAACTTAAACCATTCAACGGTAAAACTAGTCTCAAAAGTTTAAACAGTTAAAAAGTTTAAAACAGTCTAAAAGTTTAAAACTATTCTAAAAGTTAAAACTAGTCTAAAAAAGTTAAACTAGTCTAAAAGTTTAAACCTTAGTTTAAAAATTTTTTAAATTAGTCTGAAGAAGTTTAAACTTGTTTAAAAAGAATGCTAATAATATAAATATGTTAAGTAGTTTAAAAAGTTTAAACTAGTATAAAAAGTTTAAACTAGTTTAAAAAGTTTAAACTAGTCTAAAAAGTTAAAACTAGTCTAAAAAGTTTAAACTTGTTTAAAAAGTTTAAACTAGTCTAAAAAGTTTAAACTAGTCTAAAAAGTTTAAACTAGTCTAAAAAGTTTAAACTAGTTTAAAAAGTTTACACTAGTCTAAAAAGTTTAAACTTGTCTAAAAATTTAAACTAGTCAAAAAACTTTAAACTAGTCTTAAAAGTTTAAACTAGTCTAAAAAGTTTAAACTCGTCTAAAAAGTTTAAACTAGTGAAAAAAGTTTAAACTTGTTTAAAAAGTTTAAACTACGCTAAAAAGTTAAAACTAGTCTAAAAAGTTTAAACTTGTTTAAAAAGTTTAAATAATTAAAAATTTTTAAAAAACCTAAGAAGGGTAACCTCAACGAAAACAGTTCATGCGATTTCAAAAGTTTAATTTTCTAAAAAAATTTAAAACTTATTCTAAAAAAGTTTAAACTAGTTTAAAAAAGTTTAAAACCAAGAAACGAAAATTTTAAATAGTTAAAAAGTTTAAACTTGTTTAAAAAGTTAAAACTATTAAAAAGTTTAAACTAGTCAAAAAGTTTAAACTAGTACTAAAATGTTAAGATTATTTGAATTTAAAACTAGTCTAAAATTTTAAACTAGTCTAAAAAGATTAAACTAGTCTAAAAAGTTTAAACTATTTTAAAACGTTTAAACTAGTCTAAAAAGTATTTAAAATTTGCTGGTTCTCATCTCGTGTGGCATTCTACTGTCTTGAAAAGCAAACCAACGTGTTTAAAAGTTTTAACAGTCTAAAAAGTTTAAACTAGTCAAAAAAGTTTAAACTAGTCAAAAAAGTTTAAACTGGTTTAAAAAAGTTTAAACTAAACTAAAAAGTTTAAACTAGTCTAAAAAAATTTAAACTGCATAAATAAACAACCTTAAAAGGTTTAAACAGTCTAAGAATTTAAACTAGTCTAAAAAGTTTAAAATAGTCTAACTATTTTAAATAGTCTAAAAATTTTAAACTTGTCTAAAAAGTTTAAAACTTTTTTAAAAGGATAATTATCGCTCTTGAGACAACCATTTAAAAAATGGAGCAGAGAATAAAGACAGCAAGGAGTCAATACAAACTCAACCCCAGTTCAAATATCTTAGGGAAGGAATAAAACAGGTGTTTTAAGGTGCCAGAATATTAAATATAGCAGAAAAACAGCTGCTGACTAGAATCCTTAGATAGAGAGGCTAACTGGACCTTTAGGAATTAGGGGCCAAAACAAACAATCCTAGAGTTTCCTTATTTCTAGACACATGTATGTATGTAATGTATTGTCTTATGAGTTATTTAATATTTTCAATATTTTTAATGTAAATAACAATAAAAAGTTTTATTTCGTTTTTTATATTTATTTATCTTTTTCGCCTATAAAAGGGAGTCGTGTCTTCTACAACTGTTACCACCAATCATTTTACCCTGCGATTTAGCACCTGAGAATAGCATTTTATGATTGTTTTTTAATGATTTCCACTGAATCCTGTGAATTCAACACCAAAGAAAAATTATGTAAAGTTATAGTTGTGTTAGGCAACTTGTCCAGAGTCATCTCCTCCCCACCAGAGTTCTTTAATTAATTCATAAAGAAGATGAAGATTTAATTCTGATAAATCCTCCTCCATCAAAATATCTGGCACTAAATTATAATAAATTACTGGAGGACTCTTAGAATCAGGCTGTTTCACTCCCCTACCAGACATACAGCGAAAATGGATTTAGATAAAAATACTCTATCTACCATACTAACCTAACCGATTAACACAAAACATCCTCATTGGTTTTTAAACAGTAAAACTCTCCTCTTACTCGTACTCGTCCTGGTAAGCAATAGAAATCAACAATGGATTCGACCAACAGTCCCACTTCAATTTTTAATTGCAAAGTATTAAATCCTGATTACAAGCCATCTTTGACATGAAATAAAGTAAACTTTCCATCGGTCTTACAATAGAGATCTCAATTCATGAGACACTCCTCCGTATATACAAATTAGATATATATGGAGAACCCCAGGGCTCCTCCTATCACACCTTTCCTTAACTTTTTATGCATAACTACACATTCCCTACCATCACATGTCCACATCCCCACATCCCAAAATCCCATCATCCACATCCCACATCCCACATCCCACCTCCCACATCCCACAAATCCCAAATAACAAGGGATTCGACACAGTCCCACGTCACCTTTATTGACATAAGTAATTAACACAGATATATAGCAAGTCAAATGACAAGAAAAATAATAGTTAAATTTTAAAATCCGGATCGGTACAATCTAAGTCCATACAAATGATGAACTCCTCCTCGTACAATACAATACAAATTAAGATATAATATGGATGAACCCTAGGACTCCCAATCCTAATCACACACTTTCCTTAAGCCTTTTTATAGCATGACCTAACACATCCCACATCCAACATCCCACATCCAACTCCACATCCCACATCCCACATCCACATGCCCACATAGTACACATTCCACATTCTCCCACATCCACATCCCAATCCCACATCCGACGAATCCACATTCACTCCCACCACTCCACATCCAACATTCCACCTACCATACAGTTTCCCATCATCTCGCGATTCTTCACATCCCCCATCGCCACATCCCACATCCGCATCATCCCGCATCCCACCTCCCACATCCCACAATCCCACCTGCCACCTCCCAACCATATCCCTACCCACATCCTAAAATCTTACAGACTTAATTTTCAGAATCATTAGCTTTGCCACATGACTCACCATCAGAGCTAAAATTTCCTCTATAAATACAGAAAGCAGAGAACTACAGTAATATTATTAACTAAACTGTAAAAATACAATCAACAAACAGAAATGGTGCTTCACTTCAGAAATATTCTAAAACTACACGTTACCTTACCACTGATATACAGATAATCAAAATAGTCATCAACCAATTTTCTTATCATATCAATAGTATTCCACTAATAAACACTAGCTTTCCCCTTGACTTGACATTCGATACGACATATTACATCTCACAAAGATATTTATCAACAACCCCTCTGCACAATTGGGAGCAAAAATCACACCGAGCATTATACAATTCTAAATTATCAAAAAACCGTTTCCAACCCCCACTCCACCTCCAGAGCACTCCCATTATTAACCATCATACTCAAATAAAAACTGAACACAATCACAATACAACCCAAATAGCACCCACTCCGAACCACGCCCACAGAAATATCGCCACCATATAATTTTGAATCGTCAAACATAGTATTGCAATCCCGTCTCCGCCTGGAAAACATTCCACCCTTCGGAATATAATTTTAAAATTTATATTGCACCCTTCCTCACTGTTTAAAGAGTATATAATATAATATATAAATATATATTATACTATTTTATACTAATAT